>RJWM01001289.1:0-161324 GCA_004363535.1 Dasyprocta punctata | reverse complement strand
GCCTTGCGCTCACGTTGTAGCCCAAGCCGGCCTCGAACTCACAACGCTCCTCCTACCTCAGCCTCCCGAGTGCTGGGATTAAAGGCGTGCGCCACCACGCCCGGCTCCCAGCCCTGGTTTTTTGAGGCAGGGTCGCACTGTGTAGCTCAGGCCGGCCTTGCGCTCGCGTTGTAGCCCAGGCCGGCCTCGAACTCACAACGCTCCTCCTACCTCAGCCTCCCGAGTGCTGGGATTAAAGGCGTGCGCCACCACGCCCAGCTTCGACATACTCATTTTCACTTTAGATGTGAAATAACAAGTCCTATTATTATATACTCTGTCTCTAGAGAATGAGGCTACTACCGGAAGTCAATACTATCTGGCACATAGGCATAAGAAATATTCCTTGAATGGGCTGTTGCAAATATCCTCCCATTTGTTGACAAAGGCACATAAATGTTATTTGAAAAATGTTATCTAACATATAACAACAAATCCTTCTCCACTAAGCAGTAAATCTGCTTAACAGTGATACACTATTAGCAAGACATTTGCATCTGGATAATCCTATAATACTGAAAATTCTTTCAAAAATACGAAAATTCTTTTAAAAACGTAGATATTACATTACTAACCTTTTGGAACTTCTTTTGCATATAAATTCGAGTTATTTAGCTATGAGTTGACTAGACATAAAAAAGGGATATAAAAATTAAGAGGTTTTTAAATTTTCATCTGAGACTGATAAAATGGTAGTTTTACAAAGTTATTCACAACGTTTTGAATCCACTTACTTCTTCAAAAGATTAGAAATCTCTACTCAAAGCTAACAGGGGGTGGGGGGAGGACCAAGATTTACTCTCTAGCCAGGATGTTATAAAAATAAGCTAAAGCCTTCTGAAGTAAAAGCCTGCCAATATGCACAACTCTATTAAGAACATGTAATAATCATATAATTATAGAAGAGATCTATGTCATATTTCACACACATAAGAAAGCTACACAAACAAAAAATACATACTAACAATTTTTTCTTCTGGATGTCAGCCCAACATTTCCCTTACGAAACTTTCTTTCTCTACAAGTCAAACTCTGCAAAAAGACAAAAACTTCTATCTGCTATTTCATTTATAAAACAAAAACAAATGTAAATTGATACACTATTCTACTATATAGGCATATGAAAAAAAAACCCACAATGATTTTTTTCAAAATGTTTTATGTATGTCCAAAGGATTCCACATCTTTGCTGAGAGACTGTAGCTTTTGCTTATATATTAGAAAAAGACAAGAATTTGGGCACTAATGAACCCCAACATACACAAAATGTAGAACTTCAAACTTCTAATGTAGCCCACAAGAAACAAAATGGAATGGGTGGAGTATGAGGTACTGTTCAAAAGGCACAAAGATTCAATTATGCAGGCTAAATTATGGAAAGCTAACTATAGTAGTGACAATAGCTAAGACTATTGTGTTGAATACTTGAAATCTGCTGAGTTTAGATCTTACCCCAGACACCACCCAAAAATGGTTGCTATATCAGCTCATAGACATGTTACCTTGTTTCATGTTTTTCATAAAACATGTATATCAAAACATCTAGTTATATACCTAAATATATAAATTTTATTTATTCAGTGATACCTCAATAAAGCTAGTGGGAAAAATGAAAAAAAAAATCTTTAGAATAATACTATTATAGACAAATATTTTCTGCAAAAATAAAGAAGTTGAAGCAAAACAGTAAAGAAAAAACTATCCAAAAAGTCAGTAGCAAAGAAGGAACACTGTTGTTGACCAAATTGGAAATAAATCTAGTGTCACATTCACTAAATGGCATTAAAAAGAAAGAAAAAAAAAAGCAGCTATTGCATTTAAAGGAATTGGTTAATAGATGTAACATTATTTTAGGTTTTAAAAATATTGTATAATGTCAGTATTTTTTTCTGACCTTTTCTAACTCAAACTGTTTTCTGACTCAACTGTCTGAACAACTTGTACAATGTAACAGAAGAGCCAAAAAGAAACCTCTCACTTGACCTTTCCTGTGTAACTTCATTCATTGATTCTATTGCATTAAATGCTGTCTGTCACATTTGTAGACCTCAAAAGAACAATGTCAGTGAGCTGGGTGTCAAGTCCTGAAAATAGAGAGCTGTCATTTTAAGTTGTCCAATTCTTTGCCTATGATTAAAAAATGAATATTTCAGATCAATGGGTGACAATCCCATTAGAGTGATAGCCCATGATATCAATTACCACTTCAGTTTCAATTTGGCTTGCTGGCCACAGGGTACCATTTCTCAGCTTTACTCGTGATGGGCTGGCTCTGTGAAGCATGACACCCTTAAATTGCTGCCCATTATCCAAGTGTCATTACTTGTACTGCCTCAGAATTCTCTGAATCACAAGCAGCTACTGAGGTCAAGCTTTGCAACCAGAAGAATTGGACAAGTTGGCAAATTCTTTATATAAAGGCAAAGTTATTTATCTGGTACCCAACTCAGAAAATCTAAAGTTTCCATTATCCTGACAGCATGTCAGTTTTGTGTAGGTATATTGATTTAATAATTTAAGCGGTTTTATCAAGGTGGCAGGAGGTTAAACGTATAGTGTTTGCATTATTCAGAATGTTGCTGTTTTTTTGGCCTGTATCATGCTGATAATAGATTCTATTTAACTCCTCTCTACACCCAGCTGTACATACAAAATTATTCTTATAATCATAAAATAATTAAGAATTTGACTTTGAGTAAGCTGTGATAAGTCTATCAAAAAAAATGAAATGCTCTGACTGCTATCTATCTCATGAGTATCCCAAACTGGAGAATAAATTTGCACAGAACATGAATTCAAACATGCTTATAATAAAGACTCAAAATGAAGAATTTTATGGAATATTTTCCTATCTCTATTAACATTTTGCTAGAAACAATTTCAAAATACTTGTTACATTTTTTCTGAGCAAAACTAATACCTGAGAGGGCTCTTTGAGTCCTTAAGACTATTCATAAATTTAAATTCTAAAAATGGAATTATTTTCCATATTTCTCCAGTTAGTACACTTTATTTTGAGGAGAAGTAAAGGGCTAGGAAATGGGTATGAGTAGCCATTTGAGAACCCCAACATATTTTCGAAGCTATAACGTAGTCTCATTGAAGATTTGAAATAAATTTGCAGAATACAAAACAGACAAACATTTCTAAACACTGAATTTAAACTTTCAAAAATTATTACTCTAGGGTCTATTCATACACCCAGATTGAGGTGGAGTAGGGCCTGGGAGAAAAGGAAAATTTTATTCTCTAATGCCTTTGGTGATATTTAATTTGGGAAGTTGACAAACACTGTTCTTTTTTATGCAGCAAAATTCTCAAAATTCTTGAGGGCCAGGAATATAGCTCAGTTGTATAAGTGCCTGCCTGGCAAGCTCAAGGTCCTGAGTGCGATTCTCAGTAACAAAAAAAAATTTTTTTTTAATTTATTTAAGAGAAAAAAAGACACATATAAGAAAGACAAAAAGCAAAACAAACAAACAACTAGAGCAAATGCACAACAGTAACATTATAGGTTTACAAAACAGGATAGAAACTTGACAATGGTTGCAATATTGCGTATTGTTATCTTCAAAATGGTTGTTTACATTAACAGATATAGACATGTAAAATTGATCTAATCATATGAGTATTAACTGTTCTTTCTCAATAACTAATAAAGTCAGCAGTATGTTTGTTTTAGTTATCTTACCTATACATATATACAGATTTATATCTTTTCCTTTTCCCTTCCCTCTTTCCCCCTTTTCCCTTCCCAATTACTTTTGCTCTTTGAGCAGTTTTTTACCCTTACATAGTATTTATTGTAGATTTTGGATCATACATACTTTTTCAGTTTCTTACACTAGGGAGACAAGGTAACAAAAAATTTTAAAAAATAAAAATAAACACCTTACTACATGCATTTTATAAATTAAAGCCAATTAAATGCATTAGAGGACCTCATTAGTTAACAAAAATATTCACAGCAAGATACCACTTAATAAAGTTTCTCCTCACTAATCCTACATACAACTCCTAATGTCTCCAAAGAAGCAAAGCAGTACTTTGGAAAACAATTGTTGCTTGCTGTGTTTGACCACACTCTGTAACAAAAATAAGATCACATGTTTTAACAACCTTAACATCTTCTATCAAAGTTACTAATACTGGGGTTGAATTCTAGGGAGGAGTTACACATACCCAAACTGAACCCTGGCCCCATATATAAAGTATTACAGTCATTCCAAATTTTATCACAACAGGAAATCAGACTAAAACAAAATATTTAATTTAAAAACAAAATTTTAAAACAAACTATATGTATTATTCAGGATACTATTTTGAAAAAGATTTCTGTTAAAGATTTCAAACACATATAAACATATTCCTAGATCTTTATAATTGCAATTTATAATGTTTCAACTTACTTTTAATCCATATTTCGAATCTACAACAGTTATGATACCTACAAAGGAATAAATATTTTAATTATCTTTTATAAAAAGGCATTTAATATTGTACAACTATACTTGAGAAGGAAAAACAATCTCTTTCAGTTTACAGATGCTATTCAACAGAACAAAATTTTTTCCTCTTACCAATGCTGCAATTTAATTCAATCGAAGAAATATGTAAATGCATTTCAAATATGTACCCAGTGTCTAACACTGTTTTAAGACATTAGAGAAGACATAAACATAAATAGATTTTTAAGATCAATAAGAAATCAAGATTCAGAGTTTAAAAGCTTACGATTCAAAATACGGCATTCAAAATACGAAGCGAAATGTGATAAATTAGATGATACAAACTATTTTCAATTTAGTTTCACATAATCAAAATCAAGACTTTTCTTTTTTTTCTTTCTTTTCTTTTCTTTTCTTTTTTTTTTTGCGGCACCGGGGATTGAACTCACAACCTCACACCTGTCAGACAGGCGCTTAAGTCACTGAGCCAAACTCCCGGCCCTTCAAGACTTTTCTTAACATTTATTATTTTAAAAATATTTAGGACAGCCGGGCGTGGTGGCGCACGCCTTTAATCCCAGCACTCGGGAGGCTGAGGTAGGCGGAGCGTTGTGAGTTCAAGGCCGGCTTGGGCTACAACGCGAGTGTAAGGCCGGCCTGAGCTACACAGTGCGACCCTGCCTCAAAAAATCAGGGCTGAAAGTTTGGCTCAGTGCCTTAAGCGCCTGCTCTGGCAGGCGCGAGGTTGTGAGTTCAATCCCCAGTGCCGCAAAAAAAAAAAAAAAAAAAAATTTAGGACAAATTTAGTTATCGTTAAAATACTGAAATTTTACACTGATTTACAGAAATAAATTTGTATTGCATCAAGAAAGATTACTATTACCATGACATTTGGGGTAACTCTGAAATATGTACCAATTTGAATTCAACAATATAAAAATGTTTTGTTTAGAGCAATGTATTTTATGCTGGATGTTTGAGGAAATTTTTAAGAAAATAAATACACTATGGGGGAAAAAAATGAATCTTAGGATACCTCATTTCCAATATCGCTTACCAAATCAAGCCACAAAAATTTTATATATAAGTACCTAAGTTCTCTAACAATCAATTACAGGTAGTTCAACAATCTCTGAATATATACTAAATAACTTTTTTTACAAAATAAAACAGCAGAATGAGTTTAAGGATGCCTATGTAATTCAACAAACTACAAATCAGATATATTAGAGTCCCGTGAAGCCCAGCTTTCATGGTTCCTCAATTTTACCCATTAGTCTATTAAAACTGATGTAAAGAAAGGTAAGAGAAAAAGGAGAATGGATGGATGGATAGATGGAGGGAGGGAACACAACTGCTTAACTAAGAAAGCTACATCAAGTATAACTTACAAGTAATAGTAACAAAGGTGTGAAATAAAGTAAGGGTTTGTGTGTATGTGATTAATTCTTATCTTCAAGGTAAAATGAAAGAAAGCAAAAATAGAATCCTTTTACTACCTGGCTAATTAAAATAAGAAGCTCTAACATACTAAGTGCATAAATCAAACAACCAAAGGCATAGAAAACCTACACAACATTTTTAAAGAGAAGCCTTAGAGGAAGTGCTAAGCTAGGAGCTGAGATTAAAGTGTGATGACCCAGTTCTGCCACTGGCTGGGGCTTTGGAATCCACATAAAAATTTACTTAAGCATAAACAAAGAGTTTGAGAAGAGCAATAATACAAGGAATTAAAACTATAATATGAACAAAATGAGCCTAATCATAGAAATTACAACCAAAAAACAATTTTTTAACTTACCATCGAGATAAATATCACTCCCTAGTTCAGCATCAACCCAAAATATAGAAGCTACAGCACCTGAAAATATATATTATGATAATATTCATCATATAAAAATACTTGCTCAAATTGCAAAACATTATTTGTTTAATTTGTTTGATGGAATCAGCAGGTGAACAGAAATCAAATCTGAGATTTCAATCTTCTTATGGGACTTACTGTAATAGGACCTTTTTTTATTTGTTCATAGTCACCTCTACCCTTTCTCCCTATTTCCTCAAAAAAAGATCAACTCTCACCACACACAAACAGCAAGTTTCTACAGATGCCAAAATGATTTACCAACAGATATTATTAAACAACCAGACATTATGGCTATGTACATACAGGACTTATTTTTATTTTCTCATCACCTAAATATAATCATATGGTCCATAAATAATGAAATATCCTCAAAGGAAAACCAAAAGAAGGTAAATAATTAGAAAATTGCTTATTCAAGCAATAAGTAAATAAATGTGTAATTTTTTAGGAAAAAAGGAATAAGACTTAAAGTAATAAATTCTCTGGCATTACTAATTCTCACACTATTCACTTGGTACTGCTATAAAACCTGGGTCTGAGGAAGAATTATTTCTAAGTAAGAAATTAAAACTTGTTTTTGACAGAAACTGGTTCAGTACGAAACCACACAGCCTGATTAGTATGCCATAACACAAAAAAAGAAAACTGACAGCAAGGAAGGTATTTGATTTTTCAAAGCATCGTAGGCCCAGTTAGTGACAGTGCTGTCTACAAGAATGAGCTTAGGGGGAAAACAAGGATAACTGAACTCATTCCACTGTCTAAAGCTGTCCACCTACCCTGATGAGATGTGGTCCCCCAAGCATCACCCTGTGTCAACAGTGAAATACCTGTCAGCTGTTTACAGTGATTACTCATGCAAGATATAGCAAGGGCCACAAGATCTAATGGTTTCCTGATACCTATTGATTTTTTCCCAAAAACTTAATAGTTTTCCAATTTGACTGAAATAGGATTTGTGAGTTACAGGGGCTGAATCAATGTCTGTCCTTTTCAAGGAAATTACTTTACCATGACAATTATTTAACTTAGAACTGGAGAGTGTCACTCTCCTAAACAGGAAACAACTGAATTGCCAATAAGAATTCTCTTCACTTTTTTAGCTAAAAACATGATTTTAATCAATAGGAGAGAAATCTATTGTATCATTTTTCCAAACAGTCACAGAATATTAATTTTTTCATTCAGTAGAAGACTTTAATTGTACATAAATCATACAGTTTTAAAAACTTATTGATTTCTATAAAAATAACTAACTTGTAAGTCATACCATTAACATTTGCTTATTATTAAGGTAAACTGTAAGAGTGCGTTAGAACTTTTATTCTAAATATGTTGTTTACTTTACTAAAATATTTACCAGCTACACAAGAATTATTTGCCAGGGATTTAGCTCAGTGGCATAAACACCTGCCTGGCAGGCGCGGGGTTGTGAGTTCAATCCCTGGTACAAAAAAAAAAAAAAAAAAAGAATTATTTAAAATTTGGATGTGTGTGTTCTGCTGCAGAAATCAAGTGAATGAAATGGGTGATTTTTTTTTTTCTTCCCAAGGAATATTTAGCAATGTCTGAAGATATTTTTGATGGTCACTAAGGGAATGCTACTGGCATCTAGTGAGTAGAAGCTAGGGAGACAGCTAAACATTCTTCATATCCCCAAGACAGCTGCCCTACACATAACAAAAAATAATTATCCAAACCAAAATGTCATTTGTACCATAGCCAAGCTAGATTACAGATCTCCTTTCTTCAAAATAAAAAAAAAACGAGGCTGAGGCAAGAGGATCACCATGAGTTTGAGGCCAACCTGGGCCACATAGTGAGTTCAAGACCAGCCTGAACTACACAGCAAAACACTGTCTCAAAGAAACAAAACAAAACAACAAAAGACCACAAAAAATAATCAAAAGTTTTAAAATACAAAAAAGAATATACAACCTCATACCATAAATTGTGAAGAATGACAGTCCAAATAAGCAACAGAGTTCTATGTAAGTATGGCCATTCCTAACTCTACTTCCACCCTCAATAAGACAGTAGGAAAAGAGTTTACAAAGTCCTAGTACTTATCAGAACTACCTTATAAAATGCCAAGAAGTGAAAAAGAGGGAATAAGAAAAAATCAAAAAAAATATTTTTTTAAAAACCTTCAAGAATAAGTTTCTCACTATCTCCACATTTGGGAGAGAGAAAGTCACCTTCTAGGCCTGAGAGCAAAAGAAAATAAAAGGTCTGGGGTCCAATGATGTCTCCACACAAGGTTATATGAGTGGCACATGGAGTATTTTAAGAGAACAAAAGCTAATAGCCACATTGCCTCATTAGGCTCAGTAAGTCTTCTATTTTTCCTTTGCTTCCCTCTCGCTACTCCCCAGTAATATCCAGCTTTTAAACTGGGACTCAAGAAAAATATGAACAGGTAACATGGGTGGGGTATTACACAGAATTCCTCATCAACATATCTAAATAAAGTTCTCTGAGCTCCCCACATCAAGCGTAAATGTATGTGCACGTATCACAGCAGAAAAAGCAAACATGAAAATTAAAATTTAGGACAGAAAAAATACTGAAAAAATGAATGGGGCACACATATGGCAAAGAACCCATTCTGTAAGGAAGCATAATCCAAGAAACCAAAGGTAATTTCTTTAAAGAAACCAAAGGATTTCTTCATAACAAAACACTTTAAGGCAATGCAATCTTGCGGCACTGGGGATCGAACTCACAACCTTGCACCTGCCAGGGCAGGCGCTTAAGCCATTGAGCCAAACTCCCAGCGGCAATGCAATCTTAACTTAAATAGAAATAAGCTTGAAGGAAGGAAAAAACACAATAGTAGCTGGGCGTGGTGGCGCACACCTTTAATCCTAGCACTCGGGAGGCTGAGGTAGGAGGAGACTTGTGAGTTTGAGGCCGGCTTGGGGTACAACTCGAGCTCAAGACCGGCCTGAGCTACATAATGCGACCCTGTCTCAAAAAACTAGGGCCGGGAGGTTGGCTCAGTGGCTTAAGCGCCTGCCCTGGCAGGTGTGAGGTTATGAGTTTGATTCCTGGTGCCGCAAAAAAAAAAAAAAAAAGAAAAGAAAAGAAAAAACACAACAGTATGAAAAGATAGTGCTAAAGAAATTTGTAGCCAATTAAACTCAGTTAACCATTACTCAACAGATCTGCTTAACTTCATTTGAAAAAGTAAGGAACAGAAGGAACACGGGTAAGAAGCACAATTACTGACAAAAAGGAAGACTTTAGATGATCACAGTAAATGGAGAGGCAAAACATGAACCAAAACAGATATATCAGGAAACAATATAAAATTCAGTATGAAGAAAAAGGCAGAGCATCCAATAATTTGACAGAAAAATTATTCATGGAAATAAACAAGGAAAATGTCCTTACAAAAAGTAATGGTACACTGTAGGTCACGAAAAATGTATCTTACGTATATTACTGAACTTCAAAAATAAAAACTTTTCAGGAATTTTAAATGAAAAAGTAAGTCACTTTCCAGGTGGAGACAGTAATATGGAATGTTCCAACATAATAAAACAGTGACCACAAAGTTCTAATATAAGCATTCTGAGAGGATAACTGTCAAGTTACATTTCAGGAATGCAGACAGTCTCAAACATTAAAGAAAAGAGCAAGCACTGAAATTAGAGAATTTCCTGCTTACAAATTCTGAAAAAAAGAGAAAACACTGGACAAGGAAATTCAGCCAATCGAAAAATACTAAGAAATTATGCTGCAATATTTGCAAAGTCTTGAGGAAAAAAATTATGACCCAGAAATTCTATAACCAACCAAATAATCCTTTAAGTAGTAAAACAAAAGACAAATAATCTCAAGTAAGGAGTTATGCAAAAACTAGGAGAATACAGCATCAATAACTTGAAATTACCTGACCATAAAATTCAGTTAACCAGGAGATGAATTGTTTTGTTTTACTGTGGTGCTATGGATGCAACCCAGGGCCTTGCACATACTAGGAAAGCACTAAATCACCCAACCTCAGAGAATGTATTAACTCCAGAATGGAGAAGGCAAGGTATTGATAATAAGCACTAAACCACTTAAATGCAGAACAAAAAAATTATGAAAGAATGTAGATATTAAAACCTTGACAACATAAAGAATACAATCCAACAAAATTAGGAGATGGGACAAAGTTAAGAACATAATTTGCTTATCTTTTATGAGATGGAGTCAATAAATACTCATTTGAAAATTGAAAATTGTAGTTTAAAAATGTTTATATTCTTTGTAATTTGTTTTTTTCTCTTTAATTTATATCTTTTATGAGGAAAAGCACATTATCTGAAAGTCAGCAAATCTTTCATTTACTCTTCAATTTCTCTTTCTTCTGCTAGATTCAAGTAAAGTTATTAAAAATTTAAAAATATTATGTGTGTGTGTGTGTGTGTATATATATATATATTGGTTTTTGTTTTTTGTTTTTTTGGGGTTTTTTTTGGGTACCAGGGATCAAACTCACAACCCCATATTTGCCAGGTAGGCGCTTATGCTGCTGAGCTAAATCCCCAGCCAATATTAGGTATATTTAGACAACTTTCAAAAGTACATAGAGCAGGGCTTCCCAAACTAATACTAGTGCAAGAATCACCTAGAAGACTTACTAAAAAAAGACTTGCTGCACTTCACCAACAGAGACTGATTAAGTAGATTTGGGTTGGTCTCAATAACGTGCTTTTGCTTTTTTTTTTCTTCTTCCAGTATAGGGATTAAACACAAGGCCTTAGTAATGAACTACAACCCTGTCCTTTCCTGCTATTATTTTGAGACAGGCCCTCATTGAGTTGCTAAGCTGTCCAGGCTGGGCCCAATCATGTGATCCTCCTACCTCAGCCTCTCAGAGTCTGAAATCTGTTCTACCAAGTCCAGCTAATAACATGCAGTTCTTTTCTTTTCTTTTCTTTTCTTTTCTTTTTTTGCAGCACCAGGGATCAAACTCACAACCTCGTGCCTGCCAGACAGGCAATCAAGTCACTGAGCCAAACTCCCAGCCCTAGTACTTTTGAGGCACGGTTGGTCAGACCAGCCTTGCGCTCACATTGTAGCACAAGCCAGCTTCGAATTTACAATGCTCCTCCTACCTCAGCCTCCAGAGTGCTGGGATTAAAGGCGTGTGCCACCACGCCCGGCTCATAACATGCATTTCTAACAAGCCCCCAGTTGAGATGAATTGCTGCCATTCAACATACATCGTGGAGCACCATCATAGAGATGTCTAGAGTGAAAGGCATTAATTTGTATTTCATGGCAGTGATACAGGATTTTTGAACTTTCCTTTTATTTTTCTATTTTTGGTACAGTTTAAATTCTTTTATAATTTACCCACCGTTATTCAAACAATAAAATCATTATTCTACAAAAAGTTAGAAGAAACTTTAACCTATTTTTAATACCTATAAATGTACAAAAGCTTTCTGAGATCTTTTTCCCCTCAAAAGTAACAAGAGTGGGCTGGGAGTTTGGCTCAGTGGCATAAGCGCCTGTCTGGCAGGCGTGAAGCTGTGAGTTCGATCCCCAGTGCCGCAAAAAAAAAAAAAAAAAAAAGTAACAAGAGTGTTTCTCTGTAAAATGGCAGAAACAGACATGAATTCTATTTCTGAAAGAAACTATTATTTACTATTTACAGTCAGATGTGGTAGCACACAGCTGTAATCCCAGCACTTTGAGGCTGAGGCAAGGGAATCACAAGGTCAAGCTTAGCCTGGACAACTTAGTGAGACCTCATCTCAAAATAAAGGATAAAAAGGGCTGGAAGTCAAGAGATAAAACTTCAAATTCTATTAACAGCTTAAAAGTGCCAAGAAGTACTCTGATCATTCATCTGATATGACCTAGAATTTTCCTGTTTTGAACCAAAAAAAAAAAAAAAAAAAAAGCTTAAATCTAAAGTAAAGCTTAATACTCATTTTAAATGTCCCTGAAACATACATTCAAAATGTCAAAGACCTATCTTGTGGCTATTAATAACGTCACTTCTTACCCGGATCTGCTAATCCAGTGGTCTCTAACAGTATGTAATCAAATTTCCCCTTCTTC
Source organism: Dasyprocta punctata (assembly GCA_004363535.1). Classification (NCBI taxonomy): domain Eukaryota; kingdom Metazoa; phylum Chordata; class Mammalia; order Rodentia; family Dasyproctidae; genus Dasyprocta; species Dasyprocta punctata. The sequence goes on along the minus strand of RJWM01001289.1, from coordinate 148,904 downwards.
TGCATCAAATTCTCAATGGCCCTAAGGCCACTGTCCCTAGAGAAGATCAAAACATGCAATAGTTGATTACTCAAATATTTAAAAATGATCATTATAAACATTTCACAACATATTCAACAACATAAAAATATCTTTATGCATGTGAAAATTTAACTTTTACCTAAGTATCTAACAAAACGTCTATCCAATATTAACCAATGAGGAAAAGGAAATAGACACATATACAGATAAGTTAAAAGAAATTATGTATGTAATGAGTTAATACTTTGACTTGTTAAAATTGAGTATTTATTTTTAGTTTTCTGAGAGAAAAAAATCATCCAAAATAATAAAATTTATTACTTACAGTAGTTTAATAGCTATAGGGACAGTGTCATTAAATATCATTTAGTTCTATCCTGAATTAATATGCAATTCTACTCTGAATTATGGTATTGACTACTTTTCTTATAATACCAAAAATGAAGGAATACACTGTATCACATTTGGGTTAAGAAAACCAATATTAAGCCAGGCGTGGTGGTGTGCTCAAGTAATCTCAGCACTCAGTAGGCTCAGGCAGGAGGACTGCCACGAGTTCAGGCCAGCCTGGGGTACATAAGTGAGTTCAAAACCAGCCTGGGTTAGCCGGGCGTGGTGGCGCACGCCTTTAATCCCAGCACTCGGGAGGCTGAGGTAGGTGGAGCGTTGTGAGTTCGAGGCCGGCTTGGGCTACAACGCGAGCGCAAGGCCGGCCTGAGCTACATAGTGCGACCCTGCCTCAAAAAGCCAGGGCTGGGGAGTTTGGCTCTGCGGCTTAAGCGGCTGCCCTGGCAAGTGCAAGGTTGTGAGTTCAATCCCCAGTGCCGCAAAAAAAATAAATAAATAAATAAAAACCAGCCTGGGTTACAGAGCGAGACCCTGTCTCAAAAAAACAAAACAAAAAAAAAAAACAACAAAAATCTGCTATTACTTCATCCTACTTAATACATTTAATTCAAACATGTAAGGTAGTACATGATATAGAAAAAACTTAACTCACTAGAATGCACAAAATCAATAATGTGTGTATTAATTTTCATAGTTTATCCAACAAATATTTTAGTTGCCACTGTCTGTCAGGTAGTCTTCTGAGATTTATGCCAACTTAATAAACAAAATACATTGTCTGGAAAACTGATAGAATACACAGAAAGTTCATTTTGATGCTCACTTACATTTGTTTTTAAATAGGTTTAATATTCAGAAATAAGACTGATGCATTAAATTCAGAATAATCATTTTTTTAATATATGAAATGAGATTTTCGTGCTGTCACACTGGCGCTCTCTCTCTATCCATATCCATATCTATATCCATATATATATATATATATATACACACACATATATAGACAGACTGTGTGTGTGCGTGAGAAAGAGAAAGAGAGAGAGAGACAGGGTCTTGCTATGTTGTTCAGGCTGACCTTGAACTCACAACGTTGCCCAGGCTGGCCTGAACTCGTCCTCCTGCGTTAGCCTTCCCAGTGCTGGGATGACAGGCATATGCCACCATGTCCAACCTGTCCTCTTATTAAATAAATCCTGACATAGAAAAATTTTCTTTAAGCTCAATAAGAGAACAAAAAGTGTTAAACAGGAAAAAATAACAAGAAATACTTTAAGAAAATAACTCAAAATTTATTTTCTACTTGAAAACACAATGAAGCAACAGTCTAAATTCAGGTAATTTACACAGGAAAATCAAAGCTGGAATACATATTTCTAGTAAACTAACAAGCACAGTAAACACATTCCTACTTCACTGAACAGCAGAGGCATCCATTTCCAAGTTCCAGCCACTCTTCATAGAGCTCTCCACCTTGACTCACAGCTAAGGATTTCTCTACTGCACTTCCTAGAAAAATTAACAGGAGGCACTCTATATAGATTATTTTCAAGCCAACCAAAAACAAACATGGAGATTTCAAAAAAGTAACTACATTGTATAATTCTTATTCTTTCATTCTATTCATTCGGTTTTAAAATTGAAATTACAGTACTCTAGATCATTTTTGCTTTTAAGAAGTTTTAAACCTCTAAAAAGGCACTCCTCTTTAGGTCTCTTACTTGCTAATTCCGATTTCTTAATAAAATAACTACCTTGAAAACATTTTTCCTTGTCTACAGCCAATCTTTTAGGTAGACTACTATGTTTTATATATTGCTTTTTGTATACCCTATGAACTCTTATAAGATAGCCTTATCTATTTTTTTCTTTTCAATCTTCTTCTAAATTGACTGCTTTTTTTGGACAGATTGCCTAGTATGGCCTAAGCACCTGAGTTCATTTTGAAGAAGGTTTTAGCCAAGGTATCATACTCTCATTTAAAAATTAAACTTTTAATCAAATATACAAAAGCTTCCTATTAATGCTTACTTGGAAAGAAGCACGTTCTTTTGTAACAAGAATGATTTTAAATGCTTTAGTTAGCCTGCATTAAAGAAATATACCAGGGCCGGGGCTGCAGCTTAGGGGGAGAGTACTCACATAGCATCTGTAATGCCCTGGGTTCAATCCCCAGAACAAAAAAAAAGAAAGAAAGAAAGAAAGAAAGCAAACAATATACTAAAGTCAGAGAATGGTTCTAAATGTTCAGTAAAACAAATGGTCATGTGGGAGGGGTAGTTTTTCATTTATATATTTTCCATTCATATTTCAGCTAGATGATACAAAGAGCATTCAAAGGAAATGCTTCAGAATTTAGGATATACAAAACATTAACAAAACATGAAGTAAAGTATTGAGAATGCTGTGGAGGACAAAACTGAAAATTATTCCAAACAATAAAGAAAAAACAGAAATAAAATGTAGTAAACGTAACCAGTGAGCAAGAGAAACTAAGTTAATAAGAAGCGAGGAAAAACTCTTTCTAGAAATCCTGGGATTTCTAAGGGGCTGGAGGTATAGTTCAGTGGTAGAGTGTTCACCCAGCATGTGTGAGGCCTGGGTTTGATCCCTACCACTACAAAAACAAAACAAAAAATGAAGATGAAAAAAGAAAAAGAAAGCTTAGCTTTATTTGGTCTAAAAGGATTTTTCTCTTTAATTTGCTGGGTTCAGAAATCAAGTTTTGCTAAATTGTATTCCATGCTGCTCATAAAACCTAGCTCTTTCACTCGTTTACAACTGAAAAAATAATACACTTTAAGAAATATTCTAACAGAAATTGTATTTTTGGATGAGAAGTGAGATTTTATTAAACTTCATACTTGTGAAGATAAATTCCTATAAAAGCAATCAAAGTATTATGTCTAACACTGCTACACAGACATTTTACTATAGTTTAATGTTAAAGCCAAAACATTGAAAAGTTAAGTACATATATCTTTACAGATAATCTGAGCTGCGTGAGGATAGAGACTAGATATTTAACTTTTTTTCTTTTTTTGGTACCAGGGATCAAACTTATGACCTTGCGCTTGCCAGGCATGTGCTGTGCTGCTGAGCCATATCCCAAACCCTTTAACTTATTTTTAAATTCTTCAGTTTTAGTTGCTTTGCAGATAACATTCAAGGTGAACTTGCATCTGAAGCATTTTCAAATGGTTTTCATGAGTTGTAACACACAATATGTAGTCAATACAAAAATACTTTTTAGTTGCTAAAAACACCTTCTTTCAAATGTTTGTAGAATTTTACTTCAAGAGTCACTTACTTTATGTAAAAATCTAAGTTAATTCTGTTAGTATAAATTCCAAAGTTATATAAAATAAAATTTTATAGAAACTAGTATTTCGGCATGCCAAATTCATACAAAATAAAACTTGAAAGAAATTAATTTTTCAAAGCTATGTACATCAGTATGTTCACATTATGATACCTTCCATTTTCATTTTTAAATACAGAATATCAATTCACCAGTGGAATAAACTGTCCTGTAAATTCTTGCAACATGACATTTATTAAATTCTACTTACCTTCACCAAATTCATTTAAAATAACTGCTATTCTTTTATTATGCTGCTCTGTTAAAATGTAGTTCAGTAGTGTTGTCTTCCCAGCACCTATAAAATATAGAAAGCAACAAAATTCAAAGACTAATATTAAAGGTTACAAAAAAGGATATTTTTAAAATTCTAATGTTTTTAAGCATGTATGTGCTATTTTTCATATAATACTCAGTATGGTATAGACAGAAGTTTGTGTAACCTTCAGTCTGTGGGACATACATGGCCTTGGACAGCTACTAATGTGGCCCTGTAGTGATATATTATTTTTATGCCTAATAAAACATATTTTAAAAAGAAATTTTATAAATATATACATTAACTATGTTATATATTTTTATATGTGGCCCAAGACAATTCTTCACACAGTGCAACCCACGCAAGCCAAACAGTTGGACACTCATGTTATGAGGGATTCCAAAGAAAAAGATTAAAGCAATCTTTCAAAACTACTCTAACAAAAAAACAAACAAAAAAAAATACTCTAACATACTTTATAAATGCTTCATATAGCATATAAGTATTTACAAATAATCCTACAAGTTCAATCAGTTTTTCTTCAATCTTATATGACTAGTATTCCTTAACTTATAATATCATAAGGGCATCTAAAACTTCTTTTAACTAAGGAATCAATGAAAGAGTGACTTCTAAGAAATAAAGGGTATAATTTTTAAAATGGAAAATACATAAATCCTTTTCCATGATGACAATGTTTCTAAACCAAGAATATTTGGTTTACATCCCTAAAGTTTACATATAAAGGCCTTTTATTTCCACATCAATTAACCAGATAGAAATTCAGACTACAGGGCTACTTTTAAAACAATCTATAGAACTGATTTTTGCAAAATGGAGAATAGAAATAGGAAGTGTTACAAGACCAAATATTTGGTATTTAGAAATACATATTCATAAAGCTATACTAACTCAATCCAGTAGGTGGCATGTTAAACATAGTACTGTATAGTCTTGTCAAATAAGCATCTTGTGAATCAATCTAAACTGTTTAAAGGAAGGAACAAAAACCTTCACTTCATAGCAGCATTGTTCAATTACATGAATATGAGAATATTATTTTATATTAGTGATTGTTTATTATGAAGTGTGACTAAAAGCTTTTAAAACTACATAGCTTATGCAAAGTGTGATTGAAAAATACCATATTTAAATAAAAAATGTATGTCAAAGACACATAGCCATTAATTCTCTTCAAATCCTCCTCTTTGAACATACTTCTCTCATCATTCTTGCCACTTTCTAAAGCAATTCTAAAAAGTCCTTCATGTCTTTAGTTGCACTGTCGTGGCTGTCTTTGGATGTCCTGAATCTATTCAAAATGTTTACCTTCCACAGTCAATTTGATTTTGGGGAAAAGCTGGAAGTCACAGGATGCCAGATCCAGCGACTATGGTGGATAAGGACACATCACATTGTTTTTACAAGCCTGATTTTCTGCAGTAGCATTCACCTTGTTTTTGACATCATTTGATAAAGACACAAAAGAAGACTCCTACAACTGCTTCAGAAGGTGGCAAGAACAATGTAAGTGTATTCAAACAGAGGGGGACATTTTAGGGGGGGGCTAATGGTAATGTGTCTTACTGCAATAAATTTTTAAACATTCATCATGTATTGTGATTACACCTCTTACATGTCTGCCTGAATATACTGCAACTTTTGTAGGGTAAACTTGGAAAGATTTAGTAAGTGTTGGGTTATTAATAGCTGCAACATTTTTAAACTACGTTCTTTTAAAAGCTTTTGACGAGACGAAAGCTTATGTTTAGAGTGATTTATGAAGCTCAATATTACAGAAGTGTGAAGTAGAAACAGTACAGACTTTAAGGAGCCATAGCATTGAGGAAAGTCTTAACGCCAGTTCAAGTGTGAAACAGAGCTTCTCAACCACTGAAAATTAAAGACAGATGTAAATGCAAGAAACCTTCTTATAGAATTACTAGGGCTTAAGAGATAACTATGTTTTGGAGAACAAAGACTTCTAAATACTGGTCATTCATCCAAAAGTATCTACTATGGATCAGACGACCATACTTATGCTGGGCATTGGGTGAAAGTGAACACGCCAAAGACAATCTCTGCCTCCATGACACTTAAAAATATTGCAAGAGGAGATAGTGGTGAATTTAGATGTATAAGGCAATTATGTGATGGTACATTCAGCAGATTACTAGACGATATGGAGAATCGAAGAGGGGCATCTAGCCAAAGAAGAAAAGCCCCAAGGAGCTAAAATACTTGGCGTCTTTTAAGAAGTAAATTAGTTTAATGTGCTGAGCCGCCTTTTGGCAGTCTGCGGAGATTGCAAGAGCCAGATCATACAAGTCCCTGTAATTCATGTTAAGGAATTTGAACTTTGGTTTGTTAGAGGTCTCACGGATAATTAGAGGGTGGGTGCAGGTTTCAAAGCCTTGTTTCAAAACGCGAAGCTAACTTCCATTACTCAATGGAAAGGCAATCCACACGAGGAGCAAGCGACCCAGCTCCTCCCTCAAACACGCTTGCTCTCGGCCACAGGGCCCCAGTGCCTAAGGTAAGAGACACCAGTAGCCCCCAAAATCTCAGAGTTCGCGGCATTTTTGACCGGGAGATTAGTTACCTAAATACCCGGTGATAATTGTGACTGGGATCTTAGCGCCGGGGCCAAGCTTTTCCTCGTCCTCTGTTTGCTTCGTCTCAATGGGAACCAATTCAGGGCAATCCTCCTCGACTAGCTCTTCTTCCTCATCTCCAGTTACAACAGCCGGAAACATTCCGGCCTAAAGCACACCTCCCACTCAGCACGAGAGATAGGTCCAAAACGCCCGAACGCAGCCGCGCACGCCAAACTCGCCACGCCTGGCCCGTGTCTTGACGTCATCACATCGCGACGCGTAGCGCTCCCTCCTCCATCCGGCTCCCTTACCTGGGCTCCCCGCTAGGGACAGACCCACCCCCTTAGCCACGCCCCCCAGGGAATCAGAGGAAGCTCCCGGGCGCGTTCTTTGAGTTTGAGTTTAGAGTTCTTAGGGATCCGGAACTGGCCCGTCGCGGAAGCAGTCGCTAGCACCTCAACCTCAGTAGCTGCTAGCTGTTGCTAGACTGCAGCCAGCCTGGTTTTGGTGTGGGTGGTCTGACCTTAACAGCTCCCACAAAGCATACATAGGTTTTATAAACTTGACGTTTTGTAAACTGATGAAAAACGTTTTTGTAAGATTCATAATGTAAGATTATGACACCAAAATGTTAATTGTATTTTTTTCTGCGTATGGAATAACTGTGGTACTCATTCTCTTTAAAACTGTAATTTTATTATATAAATCCATTTATTTTAAAAATGGACCTGCATTACTTTTATTTTTGTTTCTCACTATATATTTGAACCTCAGGTCACTTGAGTTCATCGTATTTGCTGGCTTATGATACTATGTCATCACAAATCCTTGGAGAGACTTCTTTTATATATATTTATAGTGAATTTCTTTGACCCTATGCCAAATGCAAGAACACAAAGTTGCACCTTTTTTTTCCAAGTTGCACCTTCTTATGAGTCCCTCCTCTATTTCAATCTATAGCCTCTCTCCTGTGATTGTAACCACAGTTATGAACTGGTTCTAAATTGCTGCTCATTCCCTTTTTCAGAAATAAATCACATATGTATGCACTTAGGCAACATGGTGTTTAATTTTGCTTATTTAGCAATTTCACAGAAAGAGTACCATACCATATATAGTCTGGAATTTAATATATTTTTAATCCCACTATTGAACTATATTCTATTGTGCAGCTATACAGTATGTTATTTATTCACTTCCTGTCAATTGTTTTCAGTTTTTGCTGTTATGAGAAAAGTAGCAATGACAATTTTTCCTGGCATATGTGCACTCTGGTTTCTCTTCTGGGTCGATGGAGTGCTAGAATTGTTATTCCTTGCTGAAACCCACGTACCCCTTAAGGTTACTTGGGTGAAGGACTGCGAGAAAATGAGAAAAGAAAGAAGAGACAAAGCTGGGGTCAGTTGGAGTCCTTACTCTCTGGATGTCACTGCAGGGACATTTATTTATACATTTTAGCAGTTTAATGTCACATGGCGCCCCGTTGTCCTAGCAACCCACTGTTCGGGTTGTCTCAGGGTTAGGTGTTCTCTGGGCTGAAGCAGCTTTTTTACATGACTTGCCCCTGGTGCTCTTCGTTCTTGGGACCTGTGGTCAATTTCCAGCTTCAGTGGCTCCCAGCAGTTCCTTAAGTTATCTAATTGTAATACTGTACAAGACCAGGCACAATTATTTTTTCAAATGTTTGTACAAATTCATAAATGTCACTAACAATTCATGAAATTTCATTGATTTAAATGTGGAATATTAATGAACATTAATTTTGTACCAATTCATTTAGCTCAAAATAATACTTCGATGTGGTCTTCATTTGCATTTCCTTTGTTACTAACAAAGTTGAACTTCTTTTCATGTGTTTTAGCCATATTTAACTCTTAGAACAACATTAAGAAATGTTATTATCCCCCTTTAACATAATGCATAATGAGGCTACATTACTTGCCAAGTTAGATCATAAAATCTGTCTGATGCAAAGATCATATTTTTAATAACTATCCTGATGCCAATGAATGGCTAATTTCTTCCTTCCTTCTATGGAATTTCACATAAAATATACTGCATATTGCATTTGTTCTACTGATGTGAATATATATCTTGAAACTATTGTTTGGTGTAACTATCAGCCCTCTGGAGGAACATAGTTGTGTTAGTCAGTTTTCTGTCCCTGTGACAAAATATGAGAGAATGATAATTTAAAAGAGGAAAGGTTTATTTTGGCTCACAGTTCTGGAGGTTTCAGTTCATAGTTATCTGGTTCCATTGCTTTTAATCCTATGGGAAGCAGAAACATTGTAACTGTTAAACTTGTCAAGTGAATTGACTGGGAACCACCTAAGAGATTAGTATGACACACTTCTGAATAGGTCATGGAGGGTTACCTAGGTGTATTAGTTAGCTTTCCTTCTACTGGACACAATACCCAATACTGACAATTTGAAAGAGGTTTAATTTGGCACATAGTTAAGGGGATTCAGTTCATGGTCGGCTGACTCCAAGGCAGAAACATCATGGTGGAAGGAAATGGCTACTCATTTTATAGCAATCAGGAAGAATGGAGGAGCCAGGGAGAGAGTTATATGCTCCAAAGGCACATGCCTAGGGACACACCTCTTCCCACCAGACACTGTCTCCTAATAGCACATTTAACTATGAACTCATCAATGGATCAACCTACTGATGAGTACAGCATCCCATAATAATCCAATCATCTTCCAAAAGCCCTACATCTGAACTCATGAGACATTTGGAGGACATTCTAATCTCAACTATAATATTTGGGGTTTCTATACCATTACCTCTTCCTGTCTGGTGGTTTTTCCCTGCTCTACTTGCCTGCCACCATGAAGTGGGCAGTTTTGCTCTGCCATACCTTTTTACCTTAATGTTCCTGCTTTGGAGTCAGCTGATCATTGTCTGAAACCATGAGCCAAATAAACTATTTCCTCCTTTAACTCATGGGTTTTGAGTATTTGGTCACAGCAACAAAGAAGCTAACCAATGCAAGCATCATGGCAGAAGGGCATGGCAGAGCAAAGCCACTCACCTTGTGGCAGCCACAAAGCAAAGAGATGTGAAAGGACATGGAAGAAGCTTTACCCTTCCAGGGTGTGTACCCAGAAGCTGTCTTCCTCTCAGTAGGCCCCACCTCCTATAGGATCCACCATCTCCCCATAGTCTATTCAGTAATTATCCCATCAGTGGAGCCATCTACTGATTTAATCAGAGCCCTCATAATCCAGTTATCACCCCACACCCCCATCTGTGGACATTGCTGCATAGAAACCAAGCCTTCAACACATGAGCCTTTGGGAAACATTTTATATCTAGACCACAACAGCAGCAAAGAGAGGGTTTCAGCAGTGCAAATGAACTTACCATTAAACTCACATATTTTGTAGGTAGGGAAACTGAGACTTAAAATGCCTTGCTCAAGGTCAGATAGTCAGTAAATGGTGGCTCTGTGGCTCGTACTTGGTCTGCCTAATACTAAATTCCATGCTAATCCGAGGAATCTGCAAGCCTTATTTTGTAAAACCAGATAGCAAAGATTTTAGATTTCACAGGACAAAAACAAAATGCAAGGACAGCTTTGCACAGTAGCAGTATCCTAGCCAGTAAGGTTTATCCAAGGCACCATTATTGCTAATTGAAAATTTGAGGACATTATATGGGTACTTACATAATAAGAGAGAAAACAATTTTCTATAAAATTTAAAATTGAACTTAAAATGTTTTTCACATCACAAAATAATAGTCTTCTTTTAATGTTTTTTTTTTTTTTTTTTTTTTTTTGGCGGTACTGGGGATTGAACTCACAACCTCGTGCCTGCTGGGGCAGGAGCTTAAGCCACTGAGCCAAACTCCCAGCCCTGGTTTTTTGAGGCAGGGTCACACTGTGTAGCTCAGGCCAGCCTCGTGCTCTCGTTGTAGCCCAGGCCGGCCTCGAACTCACAACGCTCCTCCTACCTCAGCTTCCCGAGTTGCTGGGATTTAAGGCATGCGCCACCACGCCCGGCTTCTTTCAATTTTTAACCCACTAAGAATATTAAAACCATTCTTAGCTTTCAGGGTTTGGGGGATGGAGTGGGGAGCAGATCATAGTTGCCAATTCTTGATGAAAACTAATGTAATGTTTTCTTAACTTGAACTAAAAAAAAGTTTATGAAAATGGAACTTCCGCCAGAGATGGTGGCGCACGCCTTTAATCCCAGCACTCGGGAGGCTGAGGCAGGAGGAACGTTGTGAGTTCAAGGCCAGCTTGGGCTACAACACGAGCTCAAGGCTGGCCTGAGCTACATAGTGCAACCCTGCCTCAAAAAAAAACTAGGGCCGGGAGTTTGGCTCAGTGGCTTAAGCGCCTGTCTGGCAGGTGTGAGGTTGTGAGTTCAATCCCTGGTGCCGCAAAAAAAAAGAAAAAAGGAACGTCCATACTATTTCCAAGGTCAGTTTGTGTATCATCACCTTTGCAACAACCCTATGACCTCAAAGTATTACACACCACAAATATCATAGTACTAGTAATACTCAGTGGAGGGTCTGAAGCTAAGATGTTTAGCCTTTTCCTCCAAGGGAACAGATGCCTGGCCTAGGAGACCATGGTCAGAGGACACTTGCATCTCTGCATTGCAGCAGGTACCCTGCTAGGAAAGAGACAGGGAGAGCAGATAAGCTCTCAAGCTGATGATTCCAACAGCTTAGGTTTGAGAAAATAACCCTAACATACACCATTGGGCTTAATTTCCCAATTCTCGCCATTGCTTCATTTTTCACTCTTGAATCGTTCTGTTGATATAAGAAAGAGTAAGCATTATAGCTATATCTAAGTCAGATGTAAGCCAAAAATAATCCCAACTTGTTTCCTTGTTTCTTTTGCTCTCTCTCCCTCTCTACCCTTCTCACCATCTCTCTCTTTGTCTTTTTCTGCTCCCCCCCGCAACTCTAATTTTTGCAATTTCCTGCAAAGGCAAGAACATTAGTAACCAGCAGTAGCTAGTGGTTTAGAAAAAAGGAAACTGAAGGTTTCAAAATTAACTTAGTTCCTCTTATATAGCTGGCCAAATAAAATTTTAAAGTACCTTTTAAAAACTTAATGTTTATCGAATTATTTTATATTTTTCACTGAGTACACGTGAACTTGTTGAGAACATATCTGAAAGGCCAGGGACTAATGGTTTTTCTTCTTGTGACTGCTTTAGTTGCAGGTAGAATATCAATATTCAACTACTATAAACATAAAATTATATTTCCTCTCCAGAACACTGAAGGTAACTGGCAGATGAAATACGTACATTTGGCATTTTATGAGGCATGACTTTCACTTCAGTGGCTGTCAGTAATATTGTTTGAGTCAATTATCTTTGGTGGTCAAACCATGCTGCTAATAAGGCTTAGCTTATAATCCACTCACTTGTAAATCAGCTTCTTACAAAATTTTAGAAAAGAGAAAACATTATTCAAAGCCTGCAGGCGGACCTACTGAATGGTGCACTGTCTCTAAAATATGCTTCAGGCAAAGACAAGGGGTTGAGCAAAACAAAAACTGTTGTGTAATAACTCATGCTGTAAGAGTTTAGGAGATGGTCTAAATAGTACTGTCTTTCCTTGTCAATAGAAACTTAAAATTGACATTTGTGGCTTTAAGTTTGACTTGCTGATTTTTATAGTTTTAAAGAAGTGTGCTCCAAAAGCCACAGGCACCTGCTTCTGATTTCTTAAAGTAAATAAAAGACATAAAAGGAAAGGAAGTTTCTCCATTTTCTTCCTCATACAATTTTTAAAGACTATTTAATTGCATTTAACTGAAACACTAGGCTGTAGGCAAAATCAGCTCCTCCTGATTTCAAGACATGTGTCTTTTGAGCCCTGTATCTCAATTAATTTATCACTGTCTTTTTATGTCTTTAGTCCATTTGTGCTGCTACAACAGAATACCTGAGTGTAGTAATTTATTAATAATAGAAATTTATTTCTCACAGGATTGGAGACTGTTGAGTCCAAGATCAAGGCTTTATTAAGTTCAGTGTCTGATGAAGATTTTGTCTCTGTTTCCCAGATGATGCCTCAAAGACTGTGTCCTCCAAAGTAAACAAATGTTGTGTCCTCACCTGGCCAAAGAAACAGACAGAAGGGCCAGTGACCCTCACAGTTCCCTGTCTACTCTTATAAAATCATTAGTCTCATAATTTAATCTTCTAAAAGTCTTCCTGTTTAATAAGATCACTTTGGTGATTAAGTGTCAACATATGAATTTTAGGAACCCATTCAGAACATAACAGTTACCAAAGTTTCACTTAAGCAGAAACATTCATGAATCCCTTCCTTAGATTACTTTACTTCCTTTCCTCTTATTTAGCATTTCCTTTTTGCCCTTGAGTCTCAGTATAGACTGCTGCAAATATATTTTCAGTATAGTTTCAAGCCACTCAGCCACTTCCTTCTCTTCACTTATTTCAAATCAGCATCTTTCAACATACTTATTTTTCCTGCAAGGTAACTTCACATTATTTTACGTCTTTCCAAATTATGTTTGTGATAATTTGAAAGTTCCTAATGTAGGGACTCTATTACCCATCTTTAATTATAGCAGTACCTGGTTTTTAAGGCAGGTGCGCGGCCTCCAGAGAAGACCATTACCAGTCTGAACTGGATATGGTCATGTAAGGAAGTCCTGACTCTTGGACTATACACAGAAGTGTCATGTGGTAGTTTCGTGAAACCTAGCATCTGTCTTCGTTTCTTCTTTCGTCCACTGCCCGGTATGCAGGAGTGACGGCGGAAGCACATCTTGATTACTAATGCTAAAAGCCAAATCTTGCAGGATGTAGAGCAGGGACCTGGAAGCAACCAGCATACTGAAAACTTCCTGGAGCAGAGCTGAAAATCAGCAAAGTGAACTTATATGTTGCCTAGATTTCTTTCTGTGTCACTGAATCTAGTCACAAACATTTTTTATTTGACTATCTTAAAATAGTGTAAAATAATATAGCTGAACATGTATTAAACATTATCTATATGCATAAAGCAAAACAAAATACCTGAATGTATCACCACTATAAAATATTCTAACAGCCAGGCATGGTGGTGCATGCCTATAATGACAGCACTTGGTAGGTTGAGGCAGGAGGATCACCATGAATTCAAGGCCAGCCTAGGCTACAAAGTGAGTTCAAGACCAGCACGAACAATTTAATAAACATCAGTCTGGATATTTTTATTTTTGGTACATCACTTTGCCACTTTGATACTAAATTTTTAAATATATTTTTACACATATATAGCTTTCACTTTTAATATAAGAAGGGCATACAGAAATCTCATTCTGGAACTCATTTTCTTCACTTAATCATATGCACTGATAAGTTTTTCTCACTAGAGTTAGAACTGCGTCGCTTATATTTTAACTTCTTTGTGATATCCCATATAGAGATATATTGTAATTATTTCATCATGTCTTTGAAAGGTAGTTGAAGATTGATTAGGTTCTTCTGCAATACATGCTCAAAAGGTAAATCCAACAGAATCTCAAGAAATACATGAAAATGTTCTGATTCAAAATAGCTTATACACTTAATAACAAACTTTATTTCTACTTGTTTCTTATCTTAGAGTTGTTTATATATTAACTCAACTGTAGAAGTATTACAGTTTACAACACTATTACAAGTATAATGTTAAGGTCTACAATACTAAAGTTTATTAAGGAAATGTGAAGGTTTGTGTCTTACTTTTCTTGTTGAGACAAGAGGGATAGTTAAGTTTGTTCAGCTCACAGTTTGTAGAAGTTTCAGTTCATAGTTGACTGTCTCCAAGACAGGATGGCATCACAGAGGAGAAGCAGTTTATGGCAGGCAGAAGGCAGAAGGCAGCAAGTAAGTTATAAGGGACAAGCAGTGACCTTCTTTCAGTCTGTTGTATTTTATCCAGGGTATCTGCCCTTAGGGCAAGTAGGACTCATACCCTTAATCCTACCCAGAACTATGCCAAACCAATCAGTGGACTAATTTAGGAATCACACATCCTCGATCCCAACATCACACACTCCAGTTCCAGTCACCTCCAAAAAGCGCCACTTATGAATGCTTGAAGCTTTGGGAGTACATCTGGACACAAGCCAAGACACTTTGAGTTAAGTGTATTCAATTAATTTTAATATTAACTTTTGTTAACAGTTTTGAGTTACTTATAATTTGTATATTTCTATGCAAATGTATATTTCATTATAGACTGTATTTTATAATAAAGCTCATGTTTTGGATTATGTATCACTATCCATAAATTTACGTATGTACTTTCACAATTTAATTTGGTACATTTAATAATAAATAATAGTGAGTTTGGGGCAGTAGTGTACAATGCATGGATTAAAAATTCATTGCAGAGTTACTGGTAGAAAAGAAATACATGGATATATATATATTGTATTTTTTCTGTTCTTGGGGACTGAATACAAGGTCTTCACATGGAGATACATCCCAAGCCCTTTACTTATTTTTATTTTTCTTATTTTGAGACAAAGTGCCTTATGTCACCAAGTTGCATGGGCAGGGCTCATACTTGCGACCATTCTGCCTCAGCCTCTCAGAGTGCTAAAATTACAGGTGTCCACCACAATGCCAAGTCACTTCACCTTAATTTTAGTGTTGCTTTGTGTTTATGATATAGTCTAGTGATTTATAGCTATAGGTAGCACTACTAGAAATTAATACACAGAATATTAATCCATGTCTTTTTTACACCATGATGTTTCCTTTTACTTTGTATATTTTTATTTATGAGACACTGTCAATCACAAAAGCTATTGATAGTGACAACAGTAGACAGTTCAGCTTCGGAGTGCTTATTTACCCATAAATAAGCTCAAAATATATGTAGAAATGGTACTTATAGAAATAAATATATAGAATTATGAGAACATAATCAGGTTGTTAACATGATTTGCCATCTGAGGAGAGAGAATAGGGAGGGTAATATAGGTGACAGGCAAAAAAGGAGAGAGAAGAACACTCCCTTCATTTAAAAAGTGGCTTTATAAATAGCATGCATTATGCTGGAGAAAAGTCAACCTTTTCAATAAATGGTGCTGGGGAAACTGGATATTCACACATTGAAGATTGAAACTAGGTCCATATCTCTCATCATGTACTAAACTAAAATAAAAATGAATCAAAGACATGCACAACAAAATAGAGACACTTAATGTGTTCAAAGATGAAATGCGTAAAAATTTTTGAGGACATAGCCATAAGTAAGGATTTTTTTTGAGAACCCCAACTCTACAAGAAATGACATTAAGAATCAACGAATGGAATTGCATCAGGTTAAAACCTTCTGCACAGCCAAGGTGACAACTAATAAATTGAAAAGGTAAATTACAGAATTGAGAAAAAATTTTGTTGACTACTCCTCAGAGGATCTATAGCTAGAATACAGAAAGAACTAAAAAAATTAGATTCCCCAAATAAAACACCCAGTCACAAAATGGGCAACTGAAATGAATAAATATTTCTCAGAAGAAATACAAATGGCTAGTGAATGCTTGAACAACTGTTTACCTCATTGACTATGACAGAATGCAAATTGAAATAACACTGAGATTCCATGTTACTCCAGAAAGAATGGCTATTACCAAGAAATTAAATAAAAACAAATGCTAGCCAGGCCGTGGTGGAATAAAAGGAACCCTTCTGCATTGTTTGGTGGGAATATAGACTGGCACAACCACTATGTAAATCAGTGTGGAGATTCCTCAAAAAACTAAAACTAAAAATTCCCTCTAGGTGTCTTCCTGAAAGAGTTAAAGACATCATATTACAGTTAGATCTGCACAGTAATGTTTATGGGAGCACAACTCATAACAGCTAAATCTTGAAAGCAGTCTATGTGTCCATCATCAGACGAAAGGTTAAGCAATGTGGTATTTATATACAATATAGTGCTACTCTGTCATAAAGAAAAATAAACTGGACTCATTTGTAGGGAAATGGATATACCTTGAGACCATAATGTTAAGTGAAATAAATCAAATACACAAGCACAATTATATGGTCTATCTTGTATGAGAAACCTGAAGTATAAATAAAGAGCAACATAAAAGGTATTACAAAATAGGGAGGCAGATCCTCTGCAATTGGGAAGGAGAACTAGAGGATGGGAAGAAAAGGGAAGACAGGGGAAATACAAAGAATTAAGATATTGTGTACATGTATCAACTCCCTACAATGACTCCAAACATTATGTACAGCAAACATGTACTAACAAACATAGCAAAATAGTATGCATAAAATACAAAACTAGAAATACATTTATGATATAATTGTGTCTAAATTTTTATGTATGCAACTCTAGGTTCACATGTGTATATTTACATGCAGAAAATATTAACAGAAAGAATAATGTTTATTTGCATCTGTACTGATTTGTAAAATAATAAATGTGAGATAAAAATATTTGCTCATTATTTGCAAATTAATCATACATTTATGATTCAAAGTAGTAAAAGAAAACAAATAAAAAATGTATGTATGTGTTTGGGTACATACAAGAATGTATTCATATATGTATATATATATTAACATTTATGCACATTTGGAAGGTTGTTCACTTTAGCAATTGAATGGTCTGCATTAGAGGAATAGGATAGTCATCAGGGACTTTTTTAATGATATCTTTGTATTGTACTACTGAGTGTAAAGACATATAAAATTATTTTTAAATTTGAAAAAAACAAAATACATATCAGCCTAAATTTTGTGGAAGGCAAACTTAAAGATAGCTATTAAAATACATACTACATGTATCTTTTGACCTAGAACTGTACCAATTAGAATTTATCCTACACATGTATGTGTGCAAATATTTATGACATGACCAGCAGTGTTGTTTTAGTGGTGATATATTAACAACTTTCTGACTATTTGGTTGTAGGGGAATAGCTAAAAATGTTTGGTTTATGTTAGATTAGTAGTTGTAAAGCAAGGTTTCACATTATATTTAAATACTGAACCACTAGAAGTACCTTTATTTTGAATAACATTTAAGAAAAAGTGAGACAGAAAAGGCTTGGGTGAAACATTCTGATTTTTTTTTTTTTGTATTGGCATTAATTCCATGTCCTTACACATGCTAAGCACACTCTATGAATAAGCTTCTGATTAGTGAAAGAACTTACACTATAAGATGGTTGATTTCTGATCACAAATGTGAAAAGTTTACCTACCACTTAGATGAACAAGTAATTTCTTACAACATTAGCATCCTATAGATTAAACAAACAATTACAATTTCCTTAAAATATTTTCTAAGCTTTGTGATCATTTCTTGCTTTAGAGTTAAAGGTTACATTCTTTGGAGATTAAATAAAAACTCTGAAGTTAATAGTTGACTTAACTGGTTATACACTTCAGTAAATATCAATGAGGAAAACAATTTAATATCTTATAACAAAAGCAGAGCACTTGTACATATCATGACAGTAACAGAGTTCATTGGATACTTCACCCTACCTGGCCAGTGTTATTTGTTCCTTATGCTTTTGAGGTCACTAGAATAAAAACACTCATTCCATTGACTTTTCTGAGCAAGATAAAAACCAGAATAGCACTTTGAATCTAAAAGCTCTTGGAGCAATAAGACTCTGTCTCCAAAGTTTGCACCAAATAACATAGTGACCTGTAAATTCTTTTTAAATATTAAGCAAAATTGAATCAAAATTCTTGGTTTGAATCATAAAATTCATTAGAGCCGGGCGTGGTGGCGCACGCCTTTAATCCCAGCACTCGGGAGGTTGAGGTAGGCGGAGCGTTGTGAGTTCGAGGCCGGCTTGGGCTACAACGCTAGCACAAGGCCGGCCTGAGCTACATAGTGCGACCCTGCCTCAAAAAAGACGAGGGCTGGGAGTTTGGCTCAGTGGCTTAAGCGCCTGCCCTGGCAGGCGCGAGGTTGTGAGTTCAATCCCCGGTGCCGCAAAAAAAATAAATAAATAAAATAAAATAAAATAAAATTCATTAGGCTGTACACAGTGGTGTATGCCTATAACCCCAGCTGTTTGAGAGGCTGAGGAAGGAATATCACAAGTTCAAGGCAAGCCTGGGCAACTTAGTGATACGCCATTTTGAAAAATGGAAAAGGCTAGGGGAGAACTCCTAGTTTGAATCCCAGTATTACATTAAAACACACACACACATACACACACACACACACGGGTGATTGCAAAGATAATATTGTCTAGTCAAAAAAGGAAAATGCAGAGTACTATGTGTATGTTCATGTGTTAGTCAGCTTTCCATCACTGTGATAAAATACCTGACAAAAGCAATTTAAAGGAGGAAAGGTTTATTTTTGCTCATGGTTTCAGATGTTTCAGTCCATGGTAAGCTGGTTTCACTGCTGTGAGCCTCAGGAGAAGCAGAAAATCATGGTGGAAGGATGTGCTGGAGGAAAGCTGTTCACCTCATGGCACTGGGAATCAAAAGGGAAGAGTCCAGGAGGAGGGGACTGGGCACTAGACCAGATGTAGTCCCCACGGCCGTGGTCCCATAATCCGCTCTCTTTTACTAAGCCCCACCTCCTGCTTCCATCTCCTCCCAGTAATGCATTAGATTATGATCTTGTCAGTGGATTGACCCACTGAAAAAGTTAGAGTCCCCTAGATTAAATCACCTCCCCAAAACTCCACCTCCGAACACATAATACTTTTGAGCAACATTTTATATTTAAACCATAACATTCCTCCTCTGACCCCAAAAGTTCCATGTCCTTTCACAAGGCAAAAGGGTTTAGTCTGTCTAAGGAGTCCCCAAAGCCTCAACGGTTCTAGCACTGCTCAAAAGTCCAAGTCCAAGTCTTCTCTGAGACCCAAGGCAACGCTTAGCTGTCAGCTCCTAAAAAAAAAAATAGAAAACAAGTTATACACTTCCAACACACAATGATACAGGGTAACTATTCCTATTCCAAAAATAGAGCAATGAGGGCATAGATAGGAGGAGTGGAACCAAAAGTCCTACCTTGAACTCACAAGACTTTTGAGGGAGATTTCATGTTTAAAACATAACTGTGTAGTTCCTCTTGAAAGGGAAAAAAGGAGAAGAGACAATTGTTAATATCATAATATTTCTTTTTTATTACTTCACTTAAGAACACTCCTACAACTACTTATTTTCTGAATTGTAAACTTCTGTAACTTTCGAGCAATGGGTAGAATTCTGATCAAACACCATTACTTTTTTATCAGTCTACTGCTATTTTCCCAGTTGAAAGTGATGAGTTCCTTCATATTTTAATTTTAAACTTATTTCAACTTACAAACACCACACAAATATTACAGATATTGCCATATACCATTCATTCTGCTTCCCCAATATTAATGCCTCACTATCACTGCACTATTATCACTGGCTGATACGATATCATTAATTAATCTGTACTCTTTACTTAAATTTTTCCAATTGCCTCACTAAAATCCTGTTTCTGGACCAGCAACCAACCCAGGAAACACATTACATTTAGGTGTCACATTTTAGTCTGCTTTACTCAGGGACATTATACAACTTGGTCTCTCATGTCCTTACCACACTTAACAAGTATTGGTCTGTTATTTTATAAAATATCCCTCAATTTTCATGTGTCCTATATTTTCTTATTATTAAATTTGGATTATGCATTTTTGGCAAGAATACAAAAAATCAGTGTTGAACCATTCACTCTGCATCACAGGGGACACAGGACATCCACATGGCCCTTTATGGTCTACATCTATGTTAAGTTTGATCACATGATTACAGTAGTGTCTACCAGGCTTCTCTACCATAATGTCATTGCCTCTCCAGTGTAGTTAATAAGTGCCTAGCGGAGAGGCGCTTTGAAATGAGATGATGCAAACAACTTGCTTTTTTTTTCTTCAGTGATGAGAATGGAACCCAGGGCGTCGCTCATTCAGTAAAAGCACTCTACAGTATAAGCTATTCCTTCAGTCTTCTGTTTTTTTTTTAATCATACTTTAGTCCACTATCTTGTTATCCACTCTTCACTTTCACAATTTCAGCTTTATTAAGGCATAACCTACCTATGACACATTTTGAAGTGAAACTCAGTGACGTTTAATATATTTTAATATACAGGTATACAAAAATCACCATGATCCAGTGTTAGAACACTTCAATGATCCCCAAAAGTTTCTTTGTGTCTGTTTACAATCAATCTCCTCTCTTGCTCAGACCCCAGGTAAACACTGATTTGCTTTCTGTCTTTATTTAATTGACAACGAATTTTCTTTTTCATTGTTTTACGTGCTTGACTTTAAAGAGTTCAGTAAGATAAATGAGGTCATCTGGACAGGCTTTAATACAAATGATGGGGTCCTTATCAAACGTGACTAGAAGACAGACAACATTTACCAAAGGGAGACCTTATAGGGAACAGAGAGCCGCCAACCATCTGCAAGCCAAAGAAAGAGAAGAAATCTAATATGCTGACACCCTGGACATGGGCTGCAGAACTATGGGAAAGTTAGTTTCTGCTCTTTAAGTCACCCAGTTTTTGGCATTTTATCATGGCAGCCACAGGAAACTAATTCACCAGTGTTTCTAAATTGCACAGTTGCTGGGGATTTAGCTCAGTGGCATAAGCACCTGCCTTGCAAGCACAAGCAAGGTTCTGAGTTTGATTGCCAGTACAAAAATAAAAGCATAAATAAAATAATAAAATAATGAATTGCACAGTTATGTGCCTTGGGATGGGTCTAATTCCTTCCATGGACTGGGCATTTAGTAGACTCTTACAGTCTGCAAATTTGTGCCATTGGATTTTCTTGAACTACTTTATTGACGATTTCTTTTGTTCCATTTCTCTCAGTTGTTTTTTATGAAATTCCTCCTATGTAGCACAGATGTTCTAAGTCTGATTCTTTCATTTCCTTCTTCTTCTTTTTCTTTTGTTTTTGTTTTTGTTTTTGTTTTGTTTTGTCTTTTTTGAGGCAAACTTTCACTATATAGTTCAGGCTGGACTTGAGCTCACTTTGTAGCCCAGGCCGGCCTTGAACGTGTGGGGATTCTCCTGCCTCAGCCTCCTGAGTGCTGGAATTACAGATTTGCACCACCACGCCCAGCTCATTTTCTTCTTTTGTGACTCTTTTTCTCCTTGTCATTTTGCTCTGCTTTCTGGGAAGTTAATTCAAGCTTATTATTTCAAAATTCTTTGAATTTTTTATTACCATATTATATTTTTAAAATAATCCCAGATTCCTTTTTTTTTGTTCCCTGAATATTTCTTTTAAAAATAATACTGTGTTAGGGCCAGGGATTTAGCTCAGTTACTCAAGCACTTGCCTGGTAAGTGCAAGGTCATGAGTTCAACCCCTGGTACCAATAATAATAATAATAATAATAATACTGTGTCATGGCTGCAGTGTCTCTTTTTTCCTTTTGTGGATATCAGTGATTGTTGGTTCCCCCAGCATAGCCTTAGTTACTTCCAAATTGTTTTGCTTGTTTTGGTCTCTACCTTCCATATCTGTGGTTTTCCTTGGAGGTCTGTTAATCTTTAGCTATCTACTCAATTTAGGAGTTACTAAAAAACTTCAGACATTCTGACCCCATTGGTGAAGCTTGTTGACTGCAGGCTTCAGTTGAGGTAATGGACTGCACCTTTTATTTGGGCCACTCTTGACCTCTGTTTCATTAGTGTTTCCTCTACAGATAACTTAGAGAAGAATCTCTAACTTTCAGAGTCTGGAATTAGAATGGAGGTAAAAGACTTGGAATTTTGTTGAGTTATGAATATTTCCATAAATATTTACTGACCCCTCCCTGTTTATAATTCTGAGCCCCATCCACAAATGGGCCAAGTGTTCCCCAGAAAGTGACCTTTCTCTGTTTTACTTCATCCAGCTTCTGCATGCTGGTTGTGGGGCCATTTTCTGACTATTGGGTTAAGGAGGAATCTGGGGTTCTAATCATTCCTAACACAGACTTATAACTCACTTGTGTTTTTAACTTCAAATGTATTCCCATTTCCAGAGGCACCTGACATTCCTAAATTTTTTGGCAAGCCTGTAATGCAATCCTGTATTCCATTTCCCATGACAAGATTAAAGATCATCTTTCACAGGTAATCAGTAACTAAGTAAATTACTTCTTTATCTGCATGGTTTCTAAATTCCAAAATCATTTGTTCTTACCTTCTTTCCTGATCTCGTCATCACTGTGGATTTACCATAAAATGTTTTTGCTGTCATTTTGTTAGGTTTCAAGAAAGAACCAAAATGCATACATATATTAGTAGATCACTCTACTCAGAAGTCTATTTTGTGTTTTTACAAGAGAACTCAAAACTTGTTTGAGAGAGTTTGAAGACAAGCAGGACTGCTTTTTAACTTTGGCACTGACTATCATCATACTCAGTGTATCTGGTCAACAATATGTTCAGAGGACGGAAATTTCAACTCATACTCACACTCTTATCTGAGAAACCACAACTTTATTCACTTTTATGGCTCACTTGTCAACTGAAGAGGAAATTCTAACTACTAGTAGGTATAACTACAGTCAAAGGACTCTTGTAAAATTCTTTTCTGACCCTACTTTTTAAGTATAGTTCAAGGATCCTGCTAGTCTTTCCTCTCTATCATTGATTTTCTTTTGATTTAACAAAATCTCTAGTTTTGGATACTCAGTATATGCTAAGTAGGCGAGGAATTTTCTATTATCCTATTTAATCTTACCAACAACCCAGCAGTGTCCACATTTTTGTGCCCATTTTTCAAAGGAGGAAACTGAGACTCTGAAAAAGAAGTTTGCTCAGTTTCACGTATCTGTTAGTTGTAAAGCTAGGATTTTAATCCAAGGTGCCCTGACTCCCAATCCCTTCCCAAACCAAGATGCCATCTTAATGATGACTTCTCTCCAAAGCCTTTCGAGTGTTCCTTTTAACTTCCCAGCTTTCTTAATTATGCTTCCTTCTCCCTTTCATTACAGCCCCCATTTTATGTGCCCTACATCAGCGAATGGTATCTAGTTGCTCCAACCTTTGCAAATGTCTGAACCATTTTTCCTTCTACCCTGAACCTGGCCACATTCTTACCTACATCACTTTTGGGGAAAGAGTTCATGACTTTCCAAGGCTCAATGTAATGCCTTTCATGTGTTATAACATGTGCTGTAGCATACAAAACTCCTCTTTGCCTTATCCAAACAGTCATTTTTCTGTGTAGAAATTAACTGTTGGCTCATCTGTCCCTTAATTATACAAGGGCATAGATTTATGCATAAGGTTATGACAATATTCATCTTATTTACGTGATATAACATGTCTGTTGCCTAGTGCAACACCAGCATTACAATGTTTTGTCAAATCAGTGGAGTTACACATACATTTTTCTGTTTGAATTAAAGTATTTTCTCACTGAAAATAATGTTACAATTTGGGACATTCATCAAACAGGATTTCATAAAAGAAAACTCTTCAGTGCTTTACATTTATTATTCAGACTTAATACTGTATTAATGCCACACTTTAAATTTCAGCATGGATATTAATTCATGAAATAAATGCTGTAATGTGATTTGCACTGTGAAATTTTAAAATGTGAATTTTTACTTAACTATAAAATTAAAAATCATCTTAGTCCCTTGTGAAAACTATTATACTTTGAAATCTTTCATCTTAATTGAAAAAAATCACTACATAGTTATAAAGTATAAGGCAAGAAACATTTAGATAAATATTTTGGATCTCCAGTAAACAGAGCTGCTATAATTTTTCTTGGGGCATATTTGATAAAACTTTTTACCATAATTCTAAAGGAGATAGAAATCACATGCCTATTATCAGAATTGATGGAGAATCTTTCTCAGAAGTTGTGGTTTTCTGCAACTCCAACATTGTATATCTCTAAGTTGGCCAAATTAAAGAACAAATTGATGAGTGAGAGATAATGAGTGAGGAGGTACAAATTCTTTCTATGAAAGAATCTAACTTTTTACTTAGTTAAAAAGGATAGTGGCACTCAACTGCTTTGTCCTGACAACTAGGCAAGTTACTAAAGTGACTTGAGAATCCTCCTGAGGAAGCAAGTTGAAATTAGGGAGGTGTGGGGAGGCAGCGGGCCGTCTTTGAGCTATCTTTGACCAAAGAGATTCATTCATTCATTCATTCATTCAGTATTAACTATTCAGGTATATTTGTACCATGGCCACCCAGTAATGAGAACAAATAGTCTTCAAGTAGAGGCAACAATGTTGGTAAATTTCGTAAACATTAACAGACAGTACATAGGTACACAAACTATGAAAAAGTAGTCTGTAGTGCTAACAGGATATTCATTACCTTTGGAGGAACTCAGTTAAGAAGTCCTATCACAGGGCATCTGGTAGCTGGTAATGATCTTTTTCTTGATCTAGGTCTTTGTTATACACATGTTTACTTTGTTAATTTTATTGAGGTATACATTTATCACTGTGTATTAGTCTCTAAGTACGTCATATCGAGAAACGATTGCTAATAAAATAAAACAACATAGAGCTTGAAATGTCTATCAGTTTTTATAATTTGCGCCTTTCTCAAAGAAGCTTTCATCTAGGGGACAGAATGCCCCAAAGTATGACCTCTCGAAAGTATGGCTTGGTGGTACACTTTCTAAAACTATAGAGGGAAGACAGTAAAATGTAAGTTTCACTGGGATGATCAATTTTTTTTTCGAACTGGGAATTGAGCTCAGGACCTCTCGCTTGCCAGGCAGCTACCGTGCAGTTGAACTATATACCTGGCCCGATCAATTTTAATACAACTTACCAAAACCGCATAGCCATACGCAAAATTTTTTTCTAAGGAAATTCTGAGAACCATTTGTATAGCTCTTGGAACCCACAGGAGTTTTGAAGATTTTACCAAGAAGAGTTCCAAGTTCCATTTATGAGAAGGTAAATGAGGGAGGGCTGCCACTTCCTTCTAAGGCTTCCAGGACACTTCAGAGAATTAGAATCTTCTGCAGCTGAGAGACCCAAAGATTCTGTCTCGACTCCAGCAAACAAGGTTAATGCACCCTGGAGCAACAGAGTAAAGGCTTTATTGATACCAGCTGGAATCATCAGGCCGAGGAATTTATGAACATTTTTAGTGTATCAGATCCAGGTCAAATGGAAGAGATCTACCCAGGGGTCGTTAGGAAGCCCTGCCTAGGAGGGTTGTTTGTAAAGTAGGAAACTCTATCCACTGGAATCTGAAAGGAAGCTTCAAATAAGCCACAAGTAAACACTAGGAATAGAAATTTATGAACCAAATGGAAAGAGATATATGACAGACATCTTAAAGAAAAAATCTTCCGAAGAACCCAAGAAGTCCTAAGGAAAGTCAGTTTTGAATATCCATCAGGCACAGAAAATGCAAAGCAAGCTTACAATGTTGTCTATTCTGTACACAAGATCTTTCTTATTCCTTCTCATTCCCCCAATCTCAAGGTGTTAGAAACTTGCCAGTCAGTTTAGGAGAAGAAAAGAGAAGTGGTACTAAGTGGACAGAAGCCAGCCATTCATTCTTCCTGTTTCCTGCTGCTGACAGACAGCCTGAAATACAGTCTACTCCCATTTGGGGAGTAGAGGGGTTGTATCATTAAAGCTAAGGTAGAGTTCTGACTAGCATCCTAAATGGATTTTTGGTCTCAGACATGAAACCATGCTTTGGAGCTAAGAATTGTACCTAACAATAAGAGTAAAGTCATGGGATTTCCCCACCTTTCCTTATAAGAAGGACAAGGAAGACTCCCTTGGAATGTGCTTTGACCAGACAGTGGGAAATGACAATGTTTTAGTTTAATTTAGCAGTCATACATTTACTGCAGAGGTTATGTGGGCATTTATATTAGCATATTCAGTTTCTTACAAGTTTATTGTTAAAAAACGATGACGTTCTAAAGAGAAAACCAGGTCAGCATCTTTAGTTTACGGTATGCCTGCCTATAGCTGCACAAATTTCCTCTTTGCCCCTTTCTTTTCTAAACACTTGCCTGATCTGGGGCACCCCACCTCTCAAATTACTTATCTTACCTGCCATTTATGCAAATTATTCCTATAAACTCTGTCAAAAATCCGAGCTTTGAAAAGTTTTTAATGGGACATTTTAGGAATATTTTCATTCGTTTTGATGAGAGCAATGGTTCTTATCAAAACTGCTGAGAGCAATGGTTCTCAAACTTCAGAAAATAATAGAACTACCTAGGACACTTGGCTGACCTCTTTAGAGGGCTATGCCTTGTTCTACTTCAATGAATCTGTACTTCTGTACTTGCTATTAATTTTCCAGGTAAATCTGAGACTCCTAAAGTTTGAGAACTTTTGTCTTACAATTGCTAAGGAGTAGGGTATGGGTTTGGGGATGTGACATTCATTTTCCCTGGGCCTCTTACTCTATACCACAATCACCATATTGTTTATGAGAGCCACAGGGACCACTCAGTTGGATTGTCCTTGGTGTGATGACCAGTGAGCCAGCACAGACACCATGTACAAGGACATGGAAGAACTGAGCCAGGCAAATGAGGCCACAAACATACAGCTTGCTTTTCCCTCTCCTGAAAATATTCTGGCGTTTGTCATTAGGCCTGAGTATGTTATGGTGATATGCAGGGTCCTAAGTTAGAGCGCAGTAGATCAGAAGAATATTAGATAATATCAAAATGGGCAAAAGATATTTCAAAAATTAATATAAGCTTTAGATTAATATGACAGACATTAGAGGTCAAAAAAATTTCTACAACCTTGTCTCATTTCTGTCCTTCAGTTGGTTCAAGGTGTTTAGGGAGATCGTAGATACTCCAGACTAGTAACATATTAGTTAAAATGTGAACATAAATCCTTAAGAAAAAAACACAGACCCCAATAGACATTCAGGAAGTAATATAAAACATGTAATAAAAATACAACTCTGTGTATACTAACAAAAAAATCCTCAATTCTGTTCACCTAATAAACACATAAACTGCATTTTACCCTGTTAAAGTATTTTTAGTCTATTAAATAGCAAAAATAAAAAAGCACAACACTCAACATTAGTGAAAGTGCTATGAAATAAACTCTCTGAAAACTTTGTATATAATTATTGGTCCGGGTTAACAAAAGCTAAAATTATATAATGTTTTTTCTTAAACTTTTTATTTTTAAAGACTAAACAACATGAACTTTCGTCTATATTAATCACTTAAAATTATTTTATTGTTTATAGTCTTATTTTAGCGTTATTAATATTATCATTATCTTCACCCTCATTACTGATGACCATGTAAGAGTCAGTTATAGAAGTCATTGCCAGGGATATAGCTGAG
Source organism: Dasyprocta punctata (assembly GCA_004363535.1). Lineage (NCBI taxonomy): Eukaryota > Metazoa > Chordata > Mammalia > Rodentia > Dasyproctidae > Dasyprocta > Dasyprocta punctata. The sequence goes on along the minus strand of RJWM01001289.1, from coordinate 121,014 downwards.
TGCCACAGCCCCTGCCTGGCAAGCACAAGGTCTTGAGTTTGATTCCCAGTACAAAAACAAAAAGAAGTCATATAGTGTTGTCCCTTTTGCCCTAAATAATTCAGTGTGTACTTCCTAAGAATAAGAATAGTCTCTTATGTAACTGTGATGTAAGTGTCACCTTTAGGCAATACAAATTTAACAAGGCACAATTATCAAATACATAGGTTTGATTGTTGATATGCAGATTTTACTTGTCCCAATAATGTTCTTTTTAGTAGTTTTTCCTGACCTGAGATTCACTTCAGGATCCCTGGCTGTCTTTAGCTTTCCTTAACCTGTACCAGTTCCTTAACCTTTCTTTGCTCTCCTTAAAGAATGAACAGTTGTTCAGTAGAATGCCCCTCTACTGAAGTCTGTCTACTATTTCTTCATGATTAGATAAAATCTCTTTCGGCAGCACTTTATAACTTGTACCTTAAATTCTACTTCTTGGAATCTATTATGAGGAAATAATAAACATGCAAAAAATCATTTATATGGCTTTAAAGAAATGCAAATATCAAGTCATAAAAAATTGCATTTAATATATTTGAAGAACATGCTCCATGTCCAGCAGTACACTCTGTGTTTATGTGTGTTATCTCATTTAATCTCAATAAAATGGATATGGAAGCCTCTGTTCACCACCTATACAACTATTCTGCACTTTGACCCTCTTGTTTCAGCAGCTTGGGAGAACTGGTCGGAGTAGTTCTGAGCCTGCCATGATCACCCACTCCCCGGGCTAACATCCCCTCCTACGTCATTCTAGTGGAATGAGTATGGTTCTGTCCTGCATGGCTCCAAAAAGGGTTCTAGGTTTCAGGCTCCCTGACGCCCACTGACCCTCTGACCCAATTATGGGGGACAAGGTGATACTGCTGTGATGTGAAAAGGCTTGGGTTGGATATTCACCTTTGGCGCTTAGAGTGGAAGCTGCTCCCCTGGAATCATGTCCTGAAAATGGAGAAGCATATTTCCCCACAGAAAATGTAGAAATGAGGGGAGTGGATTCTGTATCGATACAGTCATATTTGTCTGTTCTACTACCTTGCTCCTTAGAGGTAGTGATTACATGCACACATATACAGTAAAAAGAACATAATAAATATTTAAAGGTATCAAGATAAAAAGACATTAAAATAATAAATATAGACATAAAATTAATACAGAAAAATTAACATGCTTAAATAAGTGTACATTGCAAAATACAAACTTTATAGTGGTGTGACTCCAGCAGGAAGATAAACACATTTGGTAGGCATAGGGAGGAAAAACTGACAGAAAATATTCCAGCATGCTGACAGCTTTGCATGTGCCTACAGAGGAGAGCAGGGGAGAAGTAAGACCAAGATAAAAAAAAAATGAGAAAATATGATTTCTTCACATACTCTTGCCGGGGTTCTTAGGAGAGTGGGATGGAAGCCTGCCTACCACTGAAACCACTAAGCGTGGGTTGGAGCGCAACTTTTCACTCTGCAGGGGACTGGCAGGGGGCAGGGGAGGTCATTTAGTAAATGCCTGGAAAATTTGACATAAAAACCTACCAAAGGCTGAATAGTTGATTCTTTTCTTGGGGAGAAGAAAGTAGATTGATGGTGCAGTGGGTAACTACTCCTGAAGGAGTTGCAGGGAAAATCTGGGAGTTAGAAGCCAGCAGTGACCTTGGCCACTGGGCATTCCAGTTGGGGGTGGGCATAGGCACACTAGAGGACTTGCACCTGACATCTGCCCCCATAAGGTCCTTCTAGCTGTATGGAACATGACTTTGGAATCACTGTCTGAATTATTCAGCAAAAAACTATTTTATTTCTTCATTACTATCCAGTCTGTGTGTGCAGGGTGAGGAAGTTGGGAATAGCAGCACCCCCTTTGCCCTGTACTCTCCCAGGCAGCCTCATTGTGGACTGCCAGGTGGCAAGCCGTCTCTCCCAAGAGACAAACGACCTACATATGGAAACACCAATCCTCATTTGGGGCTGGATCAAGTCCAAGCTCTTTGATGGGATTCTCACACTCAGGCACTGTTCACCTGTAAAGCTTTATTCTCACCATTTCACTTCCAATTCCTGGGTAGGCTTTGATGTTTCCTGTTCCCCAACCTTTGCATGTAATACTCCTTTAACCCAGAATATCCTGAATACACTCTTCTTTGCATGGTAAACTTGTTCTTTGATGTCACAGCATAAGCCAAGTCATTCTTGCTCAGTGTCAATTTCTCTCCACAAGAATAAGTCATTTCCTCTCTGAACTTCCTCACTCCCCAGAGTTTTGTATAGCAAAAGTTCCTGTATCACCACATGGAGCCTAGCCTTTTCTTTTCTTCTCTACGTGTCTCATTTCCAGACTATGAGTTCTGGGAAGTCAAGGAATCAGTATTATTGTTTTGCACCTAGGATAGTACCTGACATAAGGTAACCACTCGGTGAATGTTTCAAGACTGAATAGAGGGCACGTAAATGATGAGGTGAAGCATACAAATGAAAATATAAATAATACTTACACTATAGAAAACAGTGATTTAAAGAAAAGTTTCTCGAACTTTATTTTTTTCATAGTTACTGACTTCTTGTGGTAAAACAAGGAATGAAGTGGAGAAAATTAGGAACTCCAAATTCTAATATCTAAACTCTCTTTGTATTTACATACCAGGACATAAATCCTTTTTGTGTCTGCTCGTATTTCTATTGCATTATTTTATTACAGCTGAAAATTTGATTTGGACATTTTTACAGACCCCCCAATTTAATAACAAAATTGCCATTAAAATAAATATGAAATATCTTTTCATCATTTAACTCATCTCTCATGATTTTTCAGGAGTCTGTTTTGTGTTCCAATTTTATATAGGATTTCTGAATATTCTATCTCATTTTTTATTAGTTCAAGTTTGCAGTACATAATGATTATATTCATCATGAGAAGTTGGTATGGGTACATAATACATCTTAATTATTTTTACTTCCTCTTCCTGTTCCCCTCTGCTACCATTTACAAGACAACAACAAATATATGTACTTGTTATCAACAATGGATGGCTTGATTTCAAAATCCAAGAAATAAATACAAAACAGAGCTAGACAGTATTCATAGAACAGGACAACAAAAATATTCAAGACAATAAAATATAAGAATCTCACTTTCTTCTGAAAGACAAACAAAGTTCAAGTTCATTTTAGCAAGTATTTCTTGAATGTCTGTGTTCAATATTGAATCAGTTGTTCATCCATTTATTCAATAAATATTGTGCACCTAAGATGGCCAGGCTTTGTTCCAGGCACTAGTGATGGAGCAGTGAATCAACTTTGTTGAACTCATGTGCTAGAAGCATGAAAAATAATAAATAAGCAAATGAATAAACTACATAGTATGTCAAGCCAGGACACAGGCTATAGAGCAAAACAAAATTGGAAAAAGCATTACCAAATGTCAGGGAAAGGCAATAGGGTATTAAATGGTCATGGAAAGTAGCATTTGAACAAACTCTTGAGTGGTTTTTGGAAGCAGGGAAGAGATGTGCCGGGGGCCACACCTTACAGTCGTGTCCTTGTGGATCTTGCATTCCACTAGGCCACTGACTGGTGATAGGCTCTGCTCCTTAGCTAGTTAAAGCGTGCTGTCAAACTGGAAGGATCTCTTTAGTGGAGGTGGAACTTGACCTGTTGATTCAGACTGAAAAATGGAGAAAGTCTGGACTCATCATAGGGTGGGGACAGCAGGAAGAATAACATCAGCAGGGAGGCTCTGGCAGAGAGGAGGAAGCATTGCCTTCTCTAGAGACAAAAACTGGACAGGTGTGCCCCACCCTGATGGACAGGTAGGGGATAGACTGGCGGCATGAGAGAGGCTATGGGAGCCACTCAGGCTAATTGAACAGCAGAGAAACATGATGAAAAATGTATTTTAGTGAATTTAATCCAGTGATACAGTCAGATTAGATTAGAATAAGACGAGGCCACCCAAAGAAAGCCGTCTAAAATCTTTGTTGTTGTTACCTAGACATTAATTTATGGACCAAAGCAGAAGCAGTAAGAATGTTGTTTATAAAAGAAGGACATTTAAAAAGAAAAAAATGCCAGGCATTGGAAGGTGATTAGATCTGAAAGGTAAAGGGACAGGAAGAAGTTAGAGTGACATACCCATAAAGTTCAGAGAAAGGCAAGCAGATGGTGTCATTCCAAAACTGAGGATTTGGTGACCTAAAAAGGGTGTGACTCATAGGGAATCACGCAGTGAATCAAAAGCTAAAGCCGCAGCCTAGACCTGCTTCCTTCACTTGAAGACTATAATGTTTTAGACCTGGAAAGCAGGAAAGTAGTTCACCAACAAAAATGCAGGACGGTCAAACAATAGCTAGCTTCTAGCTGAGATGGGGAATTTTAGCTTTATATTTGTGGGGTTTGAAAACGTTTAAGTGCAAATATCTGGGTGACAGGCAATACTTTAGAATTAGAAATGGCTCTGTCATCATTGCTTTGTGATCTTAGACAAGCCCTCAACCTCTCTGAGCTTCCATTTCCCCAGTTGCACAGTTGGGATAGTATTATCATTTAGTGGCTGTTATGAATTAACTAATTAAAAGGAGGCCTCCCAGAGTCCTCTTTCGACCCAGGGCTGTGAAGAGAGCAGCCAAATTCCAGGGAACTACAGAAGCAGTGGTAATGAGGAAAGGAAGAACTCGGGTAGTTCATTTTAAAGTTTTCAAACAATTGGCGGTTGTGTCTAAGAGCAAATGAAGCTTGAAGACAGGCATTTGAACAAATGTGAAATTTATTCAAGATCATTTGTTAAACAACTGTTAAGGAGATGTCAGGACATTTCTTAGCATCACGGAATTGACAGCATGGAGCACTCTCCATGTGGAGGTGGTGGTGGAACGGTGGCCTAACCCCTGTAGTTAGGTACCAAATACTATTGACTGTAACATGATGGGCGATAAGATGGAAGATTTTGATTCTTTTTACCCATCCAAAACAAGTCCCCTTAATTGCAAATTCTGAAAACTTGGGATGTTCTTATCACATTTTATTGGTGTTTGTGTGGGAGCCAGTATATTCTTTCCTGCATATGAAAATGCACTTCACCTGGGCATGGAACCCATGCCTATAATCTGAGCACTGTGGGAGGTTGAGGCAGGAGGATTACAAGTTCAAGCCCAGCCTAGCAATTGAGTCACTTAGCAAGACCCTGTCTCAAAATTTTAAAAAAGAGATGGTAATGTAGCTCAGTGGGAATACCCTGAATTCAATCCTCAATACCTTTCCCTCAAAGTGTACCTCATAAACATGTAAAACTCAGAGAAGCCCATCTGAAAGGCTGACCCAGTACAAAGTTGTCTAAAACCTCTAGTGTAAAATGTCAGTGAATTAGTTATTTGTTCCCAGCCTGAAGGAGCACTTACAGAGTTGTTATTCTTTTAGTATTTTTCTATCTTTTTTTTAAAATAAATTCTACTGTAGTAAATATACTTAGGAGAAAGTCAGATACAACAGATTTCCTTCTTAAAAAAAAACTTTTTTCTTTCAATCTGTTTTTGCAATCTATGTAAAGTTATACTCATGACTTCGTCTCACATGCTTAAAGACGTTGGGAAGAGAAAGTTACCTGACCAGCTCTGAAGATTTCCTGAACTACCTGGCATAGCCAAAACCAGAGGAGGAAGGTGAAGAGACAATACCCAATCTGCAAGCCTTTCAGCATTAGGCTATAAAGTAACTTGTCTGGGACCAGCAATGTCCTATGGGAATATCATGTGGCCCACACTTGTGAGTCACATATGTCATTTTAAATTTTCTTTAATAAAAGACACATATTACAAAGGAAAAAGCAGGTAAAATTAACTTTCATAATTTTATTTAGTTAATACATTGGAGGCAAAGTATCTTTTTAAACATGTGATCAACACAAAAACCACTTATAGCGATGTTTTGCATCATTTTTTCCCATACTGTCTTTGATACTCAGTGAGTATTCTCCAGTCCCTCTCAATTCATACTAAGCATAATTTCAAGTGGTCACCAGCTGCATGTGGCTTGTGGCTACCATATCTGGATAGTGCAGCTTTGAACCCAAAATACACTGTTTTAGTATTTTTCAAGGGGATGTTGACAGAGAGACTTATATAGAGAGGGTGCTAATATAGTACAATTTGGAGCAAGTCAGCAACATGAAGTAAACATGGATTTTTCCACTCCAGCTAGTGTTGGGGCTTTTCTGATTTTTTCCCCTTGAGTTCGGAGCTGGGCTTATTAGAAGACATTTCAGTGTGAAATTGAAATAAACTGGGATGCAGCGTATTCTTAAATCACAAGAATGTCGTATGCAGTGTTTCCCCAGAGAAAAGTATTTATCTCAGGTTAATAAAAACGAAAAATAAAAATTATAAAAAATAGATCTAGCCCCTCGGATAGATCTTTTTTATCATTTAAAGTACTGCAGAATGGATGATGAGTACACATCATGCAAAAGTTGATCAGGTTTGTAAGCGACTCGCCAACTGTCTGTATTGAATCTGCCTCCCCCCGGGAATGGTGCCACCCTTTAACAAGGCCTATCCTAAGGAATTGCAGGGTTGGTTTCCCGACCTCACTACCTCAGTGTGGCGGTCGGAAGCGCGGGCTCCCCCCGCCTGCCCACATTCCCTGGCAGCCTCCAGCTCCGGCCAGATGGAGTTTCCGGCCTGCGCTCCGCGGTCGCCGGGTCCTGCGCCCGCGCTCCTTTCTGCCTGAGGTTAGGTCCCCAGGAAGAGCGCGCCGTCGGCGGAGTCTCCGGACGGGCGCCCCGCGCGGTGCCCACAGCCTGGCCGCCCGCCGCCCTCTGCGTGCCAGGCCGGGCGGGTGACTGCGCCGGGCGACTGCGGCGGGGCTGGCGGCCGCGGCCAGGAGGCTGGGCCCTCCCCTGGGGTGATTTCAGCGCCGAAGGTGGAAATGCGGAAGTTTCCCTCCCCAACTGACAGATGAGGCTCGCGACGGGCTCGGCATGCGCTGCAGCGGCTCCCCTGCGCCCCGAACCCCAGCTCTCCGTTCCTCAAGCTCCTAGCGGCTGCCGAGGGGCCGGCCCGCAATGGCCACGCTTCCCAGCGCGGAGCGCCGCGCGTTTGCCCTCAAAATCAACAGGTAAGACACGCCCGCCGAGCCGCGGAGGGCGGCCGTCCTGACTCAGCCAGCCGCGCGCTGCCTCCACCTCCCGGTAACCGGGATTCCCTGCTAATGCGCCGGGGCGCGCCCGAGAGAGACCGGGCGCCGCGCCCCACGCCGTGCGCTGGAGCGCGCCAGGGCCGGTTCGCCAGGCGCAGCAGCGTATTTTCCAAGAATCTTGGCCCTTTCTGTCGTCCTCAGCCACTCGTGTCCCTTCTCCCCACAACTTCTCGCGCCTCCTCGCCAACCCAATCTCACCCGCGCCGCCCTCCGGGCTCTAGACAGGTGGCCTGGCCAGAGAGTGTGATGCGCGTTGTGCTCCCCAGTGTCTCACCAATTCCTTTCAGACTGTACTGAGAAGGCTTGAAATGAGACGTGCTTTGAGGTAGCTGCTTCAAGATGTCTGTTGTCTGGAGTAGGGCTCTTTCTCCTTTTCATTTTACTACTCAAAAAAAAAAAAATGGCTCTTGGCGACATTGCTAGTTTTACTCCCTTGTCCAAAGGAGCCATGAAGTGGAAAAAGTAATTTTAACAATTCTTCATTTACATCAACAAAAACAGGAATGACCTATAGCTGACAATTTTAGATTTATGCTCACTACAGCAAAGAGCTAAGGAGCCAGGACTCCTGACCCATCTTCCAATTCATAACCAAAACTGCACACACTCAATGTAAGCACATTTAGTGCTCAGAGTTCTCTGCAGAGGTGCTTTAACTGCAGTTTTTCTTTCACTGAAAACTGCTGACGAATATTTGGGGGCATTTTTGCCTTGACCTGAGAAATGTAGACTGTCCGGGTATGAGCTAATATTAAACTCATTTGAAAAGGTCAGCTTCTTATTCTGCTACCACCCCAGCTCTAGGACTTTCCAGTCTTCTTTTACTTGAGCCCGAGAGAGGCTGTCCACAGTGGCGCCACTATGTAAAGTCCCAGAATCGGGGAGAAGCCCAGAATAAAGAGGTGGTAAGGACTTCCAGAGGGCGTATGGAGCGCTTATGGAGAGTTTGTTTTCACCTGTTGTGTACCTGTGAGCAAGCTCTCTCTCTCTCTCTCTCTCTCTCTCTCTCTCTCTCTCTCTCTCTCTCCTTACTGTTTTCATCTGTAAGGTAAGCTGAATTATTAATATGAAGCATATATTAATGTTGAAGGCCAAAAAGCGGTGGTGGTGAACCTGTGGCATGCGTGCCTCAGCTGGCTGTTTCTTATCACTGAAAAGTCTAAAAGGTTCGCTGTCATTGGGCGGCATCAATTACATAAGATAGCTTCCTATGAGAATTTTTTTCCTGTGTGAAGTTTCAGGGCAGTTGCATGCCCGGAGGGGTAACTCATTTGAGGCTTTAGCTGGGAGAATCAAACTAAAGTCGCTGAGGGGTGTACCATTTGTCGTAGTAGCTTCTTCATACCTTGTGAGTGAATTGTAGACCAGGAAGCCTGACCAGGGCAGAAAGATATTACAGATCATCATGAGCTTGGATGGGTTTGATCTGGGTTGAGTGGCCAAGGCCTAGACTAATTATCTAGGCAGTGTTGCATATAGCTGTGAGGTTGGTATAGCCCAAGGGGTAAGAACAAAAGTCCTATCCCAACACTTGACAGGCTGAGGCAGGAGGATTACCATGAGTTAGAGTCCAGCCTGGGCTTCCTAGTGAGTTCAAGGCCAGCCTGAACTACATGATGAGGCTTTGTCTCAATAAACAAAACAAAACAACAAAGAATAAAGGCCCTGGATGGAATCAGATTGGCTTGTAAATTGGCTCTTTGTCGCAAATTGTGTGATGTTGGGCATGTTACTTAACCTCTCTGAACTTTTCTGTATACGTCAAATGGCAATACCTCCTCTAATGACTGTTGGGAGGATTAAATGAGATAATAGGTACAAACTGTTTGTAGGGCCTAGCTCAGAATAAATATTAAATAAATGTTGTATCAGTCAGTATTGCCATTAGCTTCACTGTCATCATACCTCTAGCAGTAGCATCTTCGAGAGCTTAAGGAGAAAAAAATAAGATGAAATTGGAGTACTTTTCAGGCAGACTGTTTGAGCTGAGAATGAAGCTTCCAGTGACCAACTGGAGTTATCTTGGGGCCGACATGCTCTCTTTATTTCCCCTCATCCCTGAAGTGAGATCGCCAAACGCACTCAGCAGAACAGAATTTGCAGTGAAGTCTGACCAAGTAGAGGCCATTCAAGTTAAATACAATATAAAATATTCCCTAATCCTCAGGGAAGAATATGGCTTTCACATTTCTATTCTTATGGTTCTGTTTCTGCTTTTGAAACATCTTGTGTATTGAATTGGAAGAGTTGTGCTGAAAACCTTGGCAGAAGTTATCGTTCAAAGGAATAGACTGATAGGAATACATGTAAGTTTAATTTAGTATTAAAGTTCCTTACTTGTTGGTCACTTACATGTTCATACACTTAGCGGATTGTATCATTAAATTCTCCCAGAAACCCTATGAGACTTAAGTAGTCTCACACAAAAGAGGAAACGAAACTTGGAGAGGTAGTTGCACAAGGCCATGTAATTTGTTCCAAACCATACAACCAGCAGTAGTGGAGCTAGGATTTCCAACTGTCCCAAGGACAGCGCTCTTAATTGGACCTGTGCTATTCTGATCCTTGTATCTTAAGAATTTCCTTTAAAAGCAAATAGGGAATTAGTTTTCTAAAATCCATTATGGCAGTAGCAGCACCAATCAGTGAGTGCTTAGGCTATAAACAGTCTAACCGTGTGATATTTTGCAGTGTTGAAGGTGGAAAAGAAAATGTGTTCCCTACCTATTAATTTTTTAAACAGATCAAATTGCAAAAATAAGACAGTGTTGAAATATGGTCCTTAGTATATGGAACATGTGTTTGTATTTTCTTTACCTTTTTACTTAGAATGGTATAAACTATCCCTTACAAATATTTATAGAGTAAAGCTAGTGTGTGATTTTATTAATCTGATATATTGAAATTTTTGTTTGCCAAGAAATCAGCTCTGTCCACACCAGCTTTAACAATGAGTGAGCAGACTATGTCATAGTCTGAGAAGAATGACCCCACTGTTTGCATATTCTGTGGCTTCCTGTAGGCACCACTGCCCGGTGCAGGGGCAGACCCACAACCCAGGAGGACCCTGAGAATACCTGCCAGATACCATCTCACCATGACTGCCTTGGATTGCTTATGCTTTTTGTTTTTGCCTTCAGTACTAAGGAATGAACTCAGAGCCTTTGCACTGAGCTACACCCCCAGCCCTTTTTTTATTTATTTTGCAATTGGGTCTTGCTAAATCAGTTGAATTTGCAATACTCCTGCTTTGTCCTCCTAGAGTGCTGGTATTAGAGGCATGCACCACCATGTCTGGCTTCCTATACTCTATAAAGTCTAAATTCCACGTGTTGGAAATCGTCATACTGGACTTGGTTTGAGCACCAAGGTACAGGTAATTAATTGTGCAACTTAAAACACTTATTCATTTGTCTGCAACCCACAGCTCAGGTAGATATAAGAGAAAGATTTATCACTGAACTTTTCTAAGTTGAAAGAGTGGGCTTTAATTTCTCTTAAGCATTATATATTTAACTTTATTACAAGTTAATTGTCGTTGATTTAAGTGCAAATGAAAGACTAGATCTGAATTAGGCAGTTCATGTTTGTCTTTGGAATTTCTGGCACTGATTCATTAAATGCCATAATACATTCCTTGAAGAATCACCCAGTCTTCTTAATTACCTTTTTTTCTTTTTGGAATTTAGTGCTTTTCTAGATTATAAAATTATTACTAATTCTATAAAAACTTACTAAACAAAATCTTGGCTTCTTTCAAGCATACAATAGATGTAGAATTTGAACAAATATTAGAGTAACGTAAGAATTTCAGATGAAGAAAGCAAAAGTATAGAATGTGGTAAAAACAATCCTCCAGAGTTGGAAAAAGTAAAAAATAATAGCTTATAATTCTATAATGCTTATGGGGTGACAGATTTGTGACTGGGCTGAGTCTTTATGAGTCATAACTCATCACCTCTATTAAATAGGAACAATTACTGCCTTCATTTTACAGATGGAGAAGCTGAACACAGAGAACTTATATAAATTGTCTGAAGTCACAAATAGCTAGTTAAGGGCAAAGTTAGGATTCAAATGCAGGAAGGTTAGCTCCAGACTCCTCCCTGGACTACTATGCTGTGCTGCATCTTTGTTTTATTTTTAAATAAGATAAGTAATATTTATTGGCTACTTCCTGTCTACCAAGTATTGTGCTAAGAAATTTATATACTTTCATTTCACTCTATTAAAAAAAAACAGAACAAAGTATTAGGCATAAAAGTCATGACAAAGAGTGATTTTGTTAAAAATAAAGCAAGGTGGTAAGAAAAAAATGTTACTTAAAATTTCTCTGAAGAACAACCTCAGTTGGCCATGGTGTTGCATCCTGTGATCCCAGCACTTGGGAGGCTGCAGCAAGGTAGCCTATGCTACAAAAGTAGACCCTGCCTCAAAAAACCAGGGATCGAACTCACAACCTCATACCTGCCCAGGCAGGTGCTTAAGCCACTGAGCCAAACTCCCAGCCCTAGTTTTTTTGAGGCAGGGTCGCACTATGTAGCTCAGGCCGGCCTTGCGCTTGTATTGTAGCCCAAGCCGGCCTCAAACTCACAACGCTCCTCCTACCTCAGTCTCCCAAGTGCTGAGATTAAAAGCGTGCGCCACCATGCCCGGCTAGAATTTTTGTTTTTTAATGTAGTGTTTGATTTACATGAGTAAAAAGAACAACCTCAGTAATTTTGGGCATAAGGACCAAAACAGGATGAGGTATAGAGAGCTTACAAGTATTTGATAATTTTGTCTGCAAAAATAGTACAAACATTAAAATATTTGCACTCTCATGTATAAATGTATATCTGAAGTACAAACAGTACTGTCCTTTAATAGAGGTGGTGGTAGGTGAAGGAAGTTAGTGGTGATTTCAGAAATTGCTTTGTTTTACGTATTCTAGACCAAACACTAATAGGGGTTCTCCAGCCATCAAACTCAGAATCTGTGGTCTTGCATTTCCTCCCCGATTCTTGGAAAAGTTCTATTTGAACTTTAGGCATCTAGTGTTATTCTAAAGATGCATTATGAGACACATACTAAAAGTACTTCTGCCAGGGTGAATTTTCTTCACTAGTTCTTTGAGCTCTGACAATTCACATGTACTTATGTAGCTAATACTGACTTCTTTATGGACCTATGGGAAAGAAAATATACTAACATCATGTAGTTTCCTATGGAGAGAGGTACAGGTCAGGGAACCAGGTCTCATGAAACTCCCCACACAGAGCTAGAGTGGTAGGTAGTAAGATGATGTTAAAAACACCTAACCTTTTTTTTTTTTTTTTTAACCCGGGACAGAGAAGGCAGGGACATAGCAATATCTGACTTCTTGGTTGAGAAGGCTAAGACACAGAAACTGAGTCTTTTCAGTGGCAAACAATTAGGTGTTTATTAATGTTTTGACCCATATGATAAAGGGTTAAAGTCATGGAAATGTGCTTTTTTTTTTTTTTTTTTTTTGTGGCACCAGGGATTGAACTCACAACTTTGCACCTGCCAGACAAGTGCTTAAGCCACTGAGCCAAACCCCCAGCCCTGAAATGTGCTCTCTCTATCCTATAAATATTCTTCATTTACTACCTGTTAGCAGCCAGAAATGCTCTCTGGCTCTAAATAAACAGTCAGAAAGGCTCTCTGGGCTCTAGGTAGGTGATTTTTGTGTGGCTCTGGTTAAGTATGGTTCCTGTTTTTCTGGGATTTGCACTCTAGTGGCTTGATTTGCTATATTGACACACAGGTGTACATAGAACAAAACCAAGTTGACATCTCTGAAAGTGCATGCAAGCACATTTGTATGCAGTGGTTCTGTTGAAAGCAAACAAGTTGATAAAGTTGATTTAGAGCACTAGGCAGTCTATTGTGTCCCACTGAATTCTGATTGAGTGATTGTAATTATTTATTTTTTCACACATTATAGCTATTGAAGGTTATTGTGTTCTAAGTGATGTGCTAGGCCCTGGAAATATGAAGATAAAGAAAACAAGAGATGGCAGCCACAGAGACAAGAGTTTTTCCATCCCTCTGTTCCTTTCATCCATGTTCATCATCACAGATAGATGTGTAAAGTAAGAAACAAGCAAGCAGAGCAGGGATTTAGCTCAGTAGTGTAAGCACCTGCCTGGCAAGTGTGAGGTTGAGTTCAATCCCCGGTACCAAAAAAAAAAAAAAAAAAAAAAAAAAAAAAAAAAAAAAAAAAAAAAAAAAAAAAAAAAAAAAAAAAAAAAAAAAAAAAAAAGCAAGCAAAAAACTGTTACATTTCTGTTGATAGCTGTTAACATTTGGATGTACATTCTATTTTTACAAAAATAAGAGCGTATTTTTTGTTCTAAATTAAAATTTTTTTAATTTAAAAAATCATGAACAACTCCCCCTTGTCCGTCAGTGTAGATTGTGTCATCATTTACATAGATATATGATGATTTATTGAGTTAATTCACTATTGTTGGATATTAAAATAGGTTATAGCTTTTTACAATAATGTATAGAGATTGAGGGAGCAGACTTACCATACCCCTTCCTACACTAGAGCAAATACTTTTTTTTTTTTTTTTTTTTGGTACCAGGAATCAAACTAAGGACCTTGCACTTGCCAGGCAGGTGCTTGTGCCACTGAGCTATATTCCTAGCCCACAACAAATAATTTCTTACTCATTTCTAATGGCAGAATTGCTTGGCCAAAGGAAAGAAATATTTTTCAAGCTTTGATTTTCAGATTAACTCCCAGAAAATATACGTATTTGTACTCCCACCAGTGGCCCTAAAAATACTTATTTCCCCATATTCATGCCCCTTCAAGAGTTTTATCATTCTTTCAAATCTTTGTTCACCAGTCTTGATTCTTTCCCTTAACTATGTCTAACCTCTTCCTGTTTAGCTTCTCTCCTAGGTCACTGGGTGACCTCTGAGGTCATTCTTTTGTTGTGAAAATGATCATACACTTCTCCTTTTTTCTTTGCCTTACATGCAACTAAAGGTAGTGATTCTTTTTCCACTTTCTTCCTGCCTTGTCCCTTGAATAGGTGGGTTAAAGATAGGAGTGCTACACTGTTCTCATAGCTTTCTGATTTTGTCGTAGTTTAGTTACCAGATCTTGAACTGTACTTTTTCACTTTGCTTAGCAATGTAACCCAATCTATTCCTTCTAGAGTATGTAAACCCCAATCCTTTAAAATAAAATGACAAATGGAAAATCAGAATCCCGCTCTATCTCACAATAAGATTCCAGATAACATGTCTCACTGAATGTGTTTTTACTTGGATGAAAATACAGAATATGGATTTCTTTCATATGCTTATGTGTTTCTTTTTTTCCGGGCTTGACATTTTGGGGCTAATATGACATTTAAGTGTTGCTATACTCACAAACCTCAAAAAATTTTCTAACTTTTCCTACCATTCTCTTCAGTCAAAGAAGAAAATCACTTGTTCTCCCGTGATAAGAGGCCAAAAAGCAAAATATCCAGATGGGAACTAGATTAAGAAATGCTGAACTGCAAAGCAATCAACCCCACCCTCTTTCTCACATCTTTTGATAAATTATTAGGCTTATAAATCTGGGATGATTAGTCCCATATTTAATTCATTTATTCATTTTTCATTCATTAATTCACTTATTCCAACTATTGGGGATTGTTATGTTCTAAATACTGGATTAGGCCCTGGAAATATGGAGACAGGGACTCATGGGCCTTCCCTGCAAGGAGCACAGAGACAAACCTAAAATTCTGCACAGGAAAGGGATGAAGCTTCCCTTTGCCTCCTGGCCCTTGGGCCTGGGTGCTGTACCTTCTGAGAGATCATCTAATGCAGCAGCATAACCCAAAGCATGTTTCGAAAATTGTTTTAGAACTCCACTCGGAGACTGGAGTACATTGATTTTTAAAAATAAACTCAATGATATGAAATCTTTTTCCTCTGAAGAAGAATCTGCTTTTTAAAAATTACTCAGAAGGTTTTAAAAGTGTAGAAAATGTACATGATTATGTAGTAAGTATCTAAGAGCTCACTGAGCAGAATTAAATGTTAGTATCTTGTCACTTGTGCCTTATTTTTTAAAAAGGACTGTTAATAGATAAATCTCAAGTCCTCTTTGTGCTGCTCACTCATCCTGTTCTCCCTTCTACTCCCTCTCCCTCAAGTAAGCACTGTCATGAAGTGTTCTCTCTCTCTCTCTCTCTCTCTCTCTCTCTCTCTCTCTCTCTCTCTCTCTCTGTCTGTCTCTGTCTCTCTTCATATCCATGAGCAGTATATTCTATAGGGTCTGGAAAAAACCAATGTCATTAAGATTCAACCTATTAAGTTAGGTAGTACTATTTTGAGTTAAAGTTAAGAAATAATTGCAAAGGCATGGAGCTGTTTTACAGGAGACTCTTCAGACAGCACTGAAAACAGTTGCTAAGAGGAGTTCCAAAAATGATTTCAGAAAGACAGGTTTACTACAGAAAATGGCATGGCACTGTTCACGTGGAACTATAACGATCAAAACTTATTTAGATATGTACACTCTAATATTTTCTAACCACTCCACATTATAATCGTGTTATTCATGTGCTGGTACAATCAGGAAATTCTTCAAAGAAAAATTTTTGTCTCTCTCTCAGCTGAAGGTACCCATGATTTACATTGACCTGAGATAAGCAGCTGAGTTGATAACATGTTCATTTAAAAATACCTGGGTTTGAAAGCATTCAGTAAATACTGTCTCACTGGCTGGAGGCTTAGCTGGGGTAAGTATGTGGATTAGCAAAGGAGGGTGTGGCATTTGCTCAGAAGTCTTGCGGTGAATGTCAGCCTCTATGTGACTGAATGGTCAGACTTAATTCTACTCCGTTGGTTCTGGGAGGTGTGATTCCTCTGCTGTACCACACTGAAAATCAGGTAAACTAAGAAGACTGGCCATGTGTAAAAATGCTTTTCTTTGGGTTTCTGCTTTACTGTGCTTTCATTCGGGACAACACTCAGCAAACACTTCTTTGGTGGAACTGAACTCTGACCTCACCTCTGCGCTGTGTGATGTGAGTGCTAAGGGGAAGCTGGCTGTCCTCAGGAAGTACTCACTCGGGGACTGCACATCACTCGGGAGGCAGACTGGAGTTCTCTGAGGAAGCCATTGCCGTGCAGTAATTCACAGGAGAGCAATGATAGTCTGCTTGTCCTTACGCTAGTAGGAAAAATCAAGTCCAGAGTCCGCTGTCACTGCAGGAGTCTCTTGCCCTGATAGTTGGTATAAATACCTCAAGAGAGTGGTAGCTGTCTGTGCTTTGGGGGAACTAGACTGTCACTTTCCCTTCTGACTGGGCTGCTAATATTTTACTCTTCTATTCCTAATTACTAACTGTTCTCACAGTATTGCTTTTGAAAGGGTATTTGTCTATCATGTCTTATTTCTTTAACCAACAATTCATTCAACTCAGCAAGATTTTGTTTTATTTCCTGTGAATATCTATGGTCAGACAGGCAGTATATGCCCTCACAATTCAGCAGGTTAATACAAATGCAAAAGTTAGAAAGGTAGGAGATAGTTGCTAGGTTATGTGTTGGATGAGGGTTACATGCAGGAGTGACAGAACTAGGCAGAAGGTTGTGGCCCTGGGGACAAGGGAAACGTGCAAGGTGGCCAGGCTTCAGCCAAAATAGTGAGACAAGTGCAGGGTGGGGGTTAGGGGGTTGAGAAAGGAGCTGCAGCAATTCCGATGTGAGGTAATGGGGCCTTGGATTAGGCCAGGGTAGTAAGAATGCAAACAGAGAGTCTGCTTCTGCAGACATTTTACAGGGAATCAGCTGGATTTGGGAAGCAGCAAAATATGTATTCAGTCACTCATTTCATGCACATTGACTGTAGCTCTCTGTTTGCCTGGCACTGTTGTAACTGTGGGGATAGACTTGTGAATAAGACTGGCAGGGTTCTTGTTCTAAAAAGAAGAAATATTCTGATGAGACAACAAAGAAATAAATCAGCAAATGAGTAAGGATATATTAGATAAGTGTTATTGGAAGAGTATAAAAGGTCGTGTGGAGCTGGGCATGGTGGCGCATGCCTTTAATCCCAGCATGCGGGTGGTTGAGGTAGGCGGAGTGTTGTTGAGTTCCAGCGGGGCTTGGGCTACAACGTGAGCGCAAGGCTGGCCTGAGCTACATAGTGCGACCCTATCTCAAAAAACTAGAGCTGGGAGTTTGGCTCAGTGGCTTAAGCGCCTAAAGGTTGTGAGTTCAATCCCCGATCCCTGACCCCCAGTGCCAAAAACAAAACAAAACAAAACAAAACAAAATGGTCATGTGGGGCATGACAGAATGGTCAAGGAAAGCAACCCTGTGAGATGTCCTGAGGGCTGAGACCAGGCAGCAGTCAGTTTGGTATGTAGGAAGACTAGCAAAGGCTCGCGTGTCTAGAGAGGAATGAAGGGAGGAGGGGAACAAAGATCAGTGGAAAAGTAGGCCAAGAGTACATCACATAAAGGCTTCGAGGTCATGGAAAAAGGTTAAATGTGCTTTAGTGCAGTAGGAAGGATTCTGGAGCATGGGCATGGAATGACTGACTTCTGTGATTGAGAGAACCACTCTAGCTACCATGTAGAGAAGCAAAGTATGGACCAAGGACATCAGCAGGGAGGTGGCACAGTCTCTCAGGAAAGCTCCTGTGGCAGGACTAACAGCTGAATCAGGAGGGCGAGCAGGATCAGCTCTGGGACATATTTTAGAGCTCAGGCTGATGGGTTTCATACAGAGTGGGAACAATGAGAGAAAAAGAGAACATAGTATATCTGTGGTTGAAGTTATAGGAGGATGTTGACACTTTCAACAGAAATGAAAAAGACTGAAGGGAAAATAGGCTTTTGGGGAAATCATAAGTTTATTTGGGGACATATGAAGTCTAAAATGCTTATACACTTAGAATTACCTACTATTCAGTTCTAGTAAGGAATCTTAGACTCAGGGGAGAAGTCAAAACTGGATATTTATATTTGTAAGTGTACATACCATATACATTGTATTTTTTTTATTGAAGAGACAAAAGACACAGAAAAAAGCAAAAGAGATAAACAACAACAATAAACCCAATACAATAACAGTATAGGTTTACAAAACAAGATGATAGGAATTTGACCATGGCTGTAACATTGTGTATTGCTACCTTCAAAAGGGTTGCTTAGGTTAACAGATAGGCATGTAAAATTGATCTAATCATATGAGTATTAACTGTTCTTTTCCAATAACTAATATAATTGGTAGTATAGTCATTTTAGCTATCTTATGTATATATACACACAAACTTATGTCTTTTTCCTTTTTCCTTCCTATTGATTGTATTTTTAATAAGGAAAAGATTAAATGAGTCTGATAAGCTTTTAACAACCAGAAAATTATATGTATAGTGTATCATTTTCTTGAAAAATGAGTATGTGCATATCATTCTATAGAGATAAATAGATCAGTACCTGCAATAGAGAAAGGACTAGAAGGACATGTACTGACATATCATGATTGTTAACCCTGGGTATAAGGATTATCAACAGTTTTGTTTAATTATGTGGGAGGTGTGCATGTGTATATTTTCTAAATTTTTCTTCAAAGAATGCTTTGGTAATGGGGAAAAGTAACATGGGTGTCATAATACCACTATTTCCATTTTGGTCAAATATGATAAAGATGGTGCAGATGACAAGTTATGAAAATTAAGACTTGAAGTTAATTTTGGGAGGATGAGTTTGTTTAAGAGGACGTAGTAGACTGTACACTTCCATGTGTTTGCTTTCCCTCTGTAGGGAAGAATTTTGCTTTTACCTTGTTGAGAAATTTGAGAAAAAGTGTAGGGAACAGCTTGGGCTTTATCATGTTATCTTTTCCCTATTCTGTACAATAAGGACAGTCCAAATGGAGGATAATCTGCGTCCTGGAAACGAAACAATAGAGCAGAACCACAATTGCCCTGTGAAAATCTTGGTTTTTAAATGCCACAAAGATTTTTGGATTATTTATTATCACAATATAATCTAGCCTACCTTCATGAATGCAGACAAGTTTAAAATACTCAACATTTCTGTTGAATAGCTTGAGATATAGGCTTGGGGCTTAAGCAATAGGTCATGGAAAATATTGGCTAAGAAGCCATCTGTGATATGAGAATGGGGATTGAAGAATGGATACATTTTGTAAGTGGAGAAGTACAGAAAGAAAAGAAGAGGAATGGGCCCAAGGCAAGAGTTGCTGTCAGTTGGTACAAGAGAGATTTACAAAGTCAGGGATGGGATGCCATCAAAGATATGGCAGACATGTAGTGTTAGATAAGAGAGCTAATGAGGCAGTTAAAAAATGTCAGATGCCACATTATGAGGGCAAAGAAAGAGCCATTAGATTTGTCTTGAATGTGGTTATTGAAATCATTTGAAACAGCAATTTTGATGGAGCTGTGAAAGGAAGTCAGATTTCATAGGGTTACGGAGGGAGTCAGAGAAAAGGAAATAGAGGAAGCCAGTGGAGGCCACTCCTTTAAAACTTCTGCAAGAGAGAGAAGTGGGACAATGGTAACTAGAGGCTCCTACAAGGTTATGACTTTTGCACAGACATCCAGGCCATACTGAACAAAGGATGTTTGGATCTTAGAGTGTGTTTCATTCCTACAAAATAACTCTGACACATAGATAAAGTTCTTCAGGATTCCTGATGCTGTCTAATGTATGCAAATTTCCCTTTACACTAGCATTAACTCTTTGAATAATAAGTAAGAGATTCTACTTAGACCCCCCTTTGTTGGAGATTTTGCAATCCCCTTTGGCACTGTCATATACTATAATATTTAAAAATATGATAATACTTCTGATTTTATTATCTTTAAATTCATCTTCATATGGTCAAAGAACGTAAGAAAAATTGCTGTGCTTTTGTAAATATATTTTTCTGCTTAACAAACCATATATTATAGATTGAATTATATCACCATAAAAGAGCCCTAAACTGGGTATTTGAGGATGTGATCTTACCAGAAAAAAGTCTTTGCGGTTGAAATTAAGATAAAATCATACTGGATTAGAGGATTTATATCATTAGAAGAGACAAGGGGGCAACTTCCAAGGAAGCATGGTTCTGCTGGCACTTTGTTTCAGATTCTTGCTTCCAGAACTATGAGAAAATAAATTCCTCCTAGGTCACCTGCTTGGTGGTAAATTATTACAGAAGCCATAGGAAACCCATATGCAGTCCTAAAATTTAATAACTTAAAATAATAGCCATTTGCTACTTGTCATAATTCTGTGGGTGAAAGTTTGGGTTGGGCTGAGTTGCACAGTTCTGTGGGTCTTAATGAGACCATTTAAATGGCTCCTTGGTAGTCCAAATAAAGAAAAGAAAAGAAAAGAAAGCCTCCCTCCCAAGACCAAGGCCCTGATGCTGACTGTTGGCCAGGCCTTTTTATCTCCTCACAGTCGTTCATCATTCAATAGTGTCTGTTCTGGCTTGCATCTTTACATGGTGTAGGGGATATTCTGAGGAGATGAAGGTGAAAGCTGGAAGTCCATCTGGAGCTCTAACAAATCACTTCTACTCACATCCACTGGTCAGTACAAGTCCTAAAGAAACCCAGCCTCCCAGGGCTGGGAAATAGACTCAACTTTTGGAAGGGAAAAGCTACAACATATTTGTTCACTTAATCTACCACCACACCCCACAGAGAAATTAATCCTATCCCTTTTCAAGCTTCAGAATGTCTCTGCAGAAGGTCTTATCTTTCCCTACTTACAGTACCTATTTTACTGAGAGCAGATTATATTGATTCCTTCAAAGATCCCAAATGAGTCCTGCTTTGTGAGAGACTTTGTGGCTCATGGAAGAGAACTCTATGTCTAGAAGAGCTAAACACAGTTCTGCCTAGAGGCAGGTGAACGAACTTAATAACTTCTTGGGCTTCTCTTAAATCCCATAATTACACTGATAGAGCTCAGATTGCAGAGCTGCCTGTCCAGAGACAATGCAGCAGTCTGACAGTATCAGAGAAGGTGCCTGAAAATTGCTGTCTGTCCTCAAGGAAGTAGGATTGCAGGCTAAATGACTAGGAAAAGGGTCAGTCCACTCTTTGTCTTCAAGTTACCACATGAACTTAGAAATTTAGTGACTGGTGCTGTCTAATAAAATTCTGTCATGGGGAGAATTAAAATAAGTAGATGAAGAAATGGTACAGATACACTAAGATATCAGAAAGGTGTGTACTACACACCGTGGATCACACATGTCTCTGTCAGGATTGCTTTTAACTGCTACAAATAACAAACTATACAGTAGTCAAAACAAATGAGGGATTTATTTTTTTTTCTCCCTGGGACAATTAATCCTGATATGACAACTTTATTGGATTAAGAAATGCCTAGCAGATTAGCAAACCATGATCCTGTGTATGTCTGGGTTGGTCATGGAGGTGTGACCTTGAATACTACATATGATCTCTCCCCATTTCTCTGGCACTATTTTCATACCCTTCTTCCCAGCTGCTGTGAACTAAGCAGTTTTTCTCTGTCTCACCCTTCCATCATGATGTTTCTACCTTGGAGTCTGCCTACCATGTACTGAGTCTCCTGAAACTGTGAGTTAAATTAAACAATGCTTCTTTTCAGTTATGGTTGTCAGGTATCATATCCAGCAACAGAAAAGATGGCTGATACAGAAAATTGGTACTAGCAGTGAGATCATTGCTGTGACTGTATCTGATCATGTGGTTTAGAAGTCTGTGGAACTGGTTTTCAGGAGGAGTTTGGAAAGGTTTGGAGATGCAATCTGGTAAAGCCTTAGAGTGCAGTTAGCAGAGACTAATAGCAGATTCTGTTTGGAGCTCAGGAGACTTGAATACAGACAGTAAAGCCCAGGTTCAGGAGGTTTCAGTTGGGAACAAAGACTCCATAGGCAGTTACACTGGAGGTCATGTGTATTATGCTCCTACAGAAAACTTGTCCTCATTTTTCCCATGTCTTGAGACTTTGTAGGTGACTGAGATTAAGGAGGGTGGACTAATTATTCAGGCAGAGAAAATGTAAAGACAGCTTGATATTCAGGCTGTGACATGGGTACTGATAGACTTAACCAGATTTATGGTGAGAATCTGGAACAAAAAATAGACCAGAAAAATTTGAAAAATTTAAATTTTGGCACAGAAGGAACCATCATGGGGTCAAAGAAAGGGTGGCTGCTAAGGAGATAAGCACTATTAAAAAAGAACCTAGTACTTGGCCCAGGGATACAAAGAAAGACTAATAGAGGGCATCTCAGAAAATGGCAAAACCCCATCCATAACAAGCTCAAAGGCACAAAAATATAAACCTTTCCTTTGGGAAAAAAGTCCTTGAGGTCCATGCTTGAGAAGGGTCTTTCAGGATTCATTCAATTGGTTCTCTAGGATTCATTTTATTGTGCTCAGACATCCAGGCATTCAGAGGCTACTGCAATCATGGTTCAAGGGCTGCTGCTGCTGCTGCTGCTGTTGATATTATCCACATGATGATAGTTTTATTGCATTCAGAATGCAAAAGTTACAGAGTCAGAGAGGCTTCCCTCCAGACTTCAAAGGGAGGCCTGGAAGATCAGGCAAGGAACTTCTGAGAGGCTAGTGTGTGAAGCTGTGGGAATGAAGCCAAAGGTATAGTAGAGATACTGGGAAATCAGAGATGCAAGAAATGTGGAAAATTGCCAAGGAAAGCTGTAGGTCAGAGTTAGCCTGAGAAGACTGTGTGGGCTACAATTGGCAAAGCCATAGAACTGGGGCCACCCAAGCCCTTGGGCACTCACATTTTACCACTGTATGCCCTGAATGCCAGATATGAAGCTACAGGATTTAATGTTTGCCATGCTGAATTTTGACCTTGCTTTGCTCCAATTATTTTCTGTCCCCCATTAATTTCTTTTAGAGTACAAGTGTTTGCCCTGTGGCATTGTACTTTGGGGTTATGCAACTCATTTTTGATTTTTACAGAGGGGTATAGCTAAGAATTCGCCTTGAGTCTTAGAAGAGACTAAGACTTTTGAAAAATTCTGAAACTGTTGAGATGTTGGGGGGACTTTATTGCATTTCTGGTTGTATTCAGGATAGTGGTATTATGTTAGGTGGAATTATGAACTTGGTATTTTCTTTTCTTGGAGTTAATTATGGTTTAAGGAAATATGTTTGGTTGTGAAGATGACAAAGAGCAAATTGTAATTATTAATCCTGATATGTCAGTTTCATTGGATTAAGAAATGTCTAGCAGATTAGTGAACCATGCTCCTGGATGTGTCTGGATGGGTCACAGAGGCATGACCTTGAGTACTATATATGATCCCTCCAAATTCCTCTCTGATACTGTTCCCCTGCCCTGCTTTCCAGCTGCTGTGAACTAAGCATGTTTGCTCCACTACACCCATCTACCAGGATGTCTGTGCCTTGGGTCCTGCTGACCATGTACTGAATCTCCTAAAATAGTTAGCTAAATGAAACCTCTTCTTCTTTAAAGTATGGGTGTCAGGTATTGTTATCAGTAATGGGAAAGCTGATTAATACACTCATAGAATAAGAGTTCTAGTGGTTGGTAGTCTACGAGTGATGTCATGATGAAAGTACCACTGGAGACTCAGTTCTTATGTCCATTTATACCATCCTCCTATGTGTCTTTATCCTCATGGTGACAAGATGACTCCTAAAACTGTACTTTGAATCAGTATGGGATACAGGGAGATGATGGAGAGATAATTATGCCAGCTAATTTCTCTCCCTTCTAAGAAACTTTTTTAGAAGCTCATGTGTTTATATAGTTTATTGTTTACAACTGTGTTACTTCTATTTGTAAGAGAGGTTGCAAAATGTGGTTTTATTTAGCCTAATGTATTGTCAGCCCCAACAAAACTAGCATTGAGTTAGAATGAAGCACTGCATAATAATGGGTAACTAGTGTTCTCTGCCATAGCCCTCAACAGTTAGTATGGGTATGAATCAGTGATGGAATTTCCACAGCAACATCATGGCACCTTTAACCCCACTAATAATGTGACAGATCTGAACTCATCTAACTCCAGGATCCTGGACTAATTGAGGAGAACATTGAGGTTGTAAGTCCAGTATTAATCAAGGTAAGCTAACTGTTATAACAATCCCAACATCTCAGTGACTTAACTCAACAAAACATTTTATGTTTACCTTATAGTTTGATACAGGACAGCTGACTGTCTTGCAAGCAGTGCCTCAGGAACACAGACTACTTTCATCTTATGTATCTTGTGACTTTCAGGCTATTCTGAGATCTTTCAACCAGCCAGTGGCTGGAAAGAACAAAGTAAAAAGATCATCCAGGTTTTAAATTCCTCAGTTTGGACATGGCGTATGTCCACTCACCTTCTCTTACTGAGGGCTACTTGTAAGATCCATTGATGCGCTGAAAGGATGGGGAATATAGTTTCTGCCTGGCAGCCATGTCCTATTGAACCACTCTTCACTGTGAATGGAGAGCATCAAGCTTGGGGTCAGCTAGTCATCTGTGCCACAATGTCCTAGTCACAAAAAAGGCATCATTAACAAAATGTTCAGTGAATATATACAGGCTTGGTTTGCTGTTGACGGAAACAAAAACTGTGGTCTAAGTCACAAGTATGTGGGTGTGGGAGCTACAAGGGAAGCAAAGTTAGAAGAGTACAGGTGAAGCGCCCACGATTCCAGGAGAAAGCAGTGAGAGTTCAAGATGTACTTATCCTATAAGTCAGGGTAGTAAGTGGTAGGAAAAAAAATTAAATCAAACTACAATCAAGAGCATCAATGTTCAAATGGGAAGGGGAACAGGGAGAGGCAGAAGAAAGGGAAAAGAAAAAAAAAGAAAATAGGAGGAAAAAAATAGAAACAAAGCTTTCATAAACAAGGAGGGGAAGGGTTAAAGGGAGGGAAATGGGGGGAAGAAAAATCAAGATATATATTGTACAGGTGCAAATCCCCTATGTTGAACATTTTCAGTGTACATATCAAAAGTCTATCAATAAGATTAAATTAAAAACAAAATCATCAGAAGTGTCTTATGTAACTGAATACTTTCTAAAAATCCCACAAATTGAAAAAGAATCATGTTGCTCAACCATTGTTTTCTGAAAAAAAAAACCCTATTTTTAATATTTTAGGAAACCCCACAGGATGTAGATAGTTTAAAACAGTGTTTGGATGATTAACTTCAAATTCATGTTTGATTTCAGTAGAAGCAAGATATTTCTGATCTAAAAGAAAGCAGCATTCTAAACTGTTCACTCCTGTGCAAGAGAAGCCTATCATAGTTCAACCTCTTGTCTGTGAAAGGGGAATGTAGATGAGATGAGTCATTTTCAGGCCTGGTTCACTTTGGGTTTGTTGATTCTCTTGCTTTATTTGCCTTTGAATCTTATAATAGTCTGTCTTATTGGTGTGAGCTATTGCAGCAATAACAATTCACAGAGCCCTCACTGTAGAGAAAACTGTGGATCATTGAGTTAGAGTTTTGTAAGGCAAAAAGTTGGATTCTTATCTTAGCTCCACTGATTGCTTAGCTTCCCTGGGTCTTAGCTATCTCATCTGTAAAATAGGGATATTAATAATATCTATATCACAGGATCAAATGAAATAAGTATGAAAACGCTACAGAAAGTAAAGCACTAAACACATATTAATGAAACACCTGTAAAATGAAAATAAGTACCTTGTTTCTGTGATTATTCAGTGAGGTGGTATGTAATATGCCTGGTACAGGACCTCATACTTAGTAGAGGCTCAAAAAAGAAAATAAAAAATTAACATGGAGAAAGTAAAATAAACTAGAGATGAGAGATGGAGAAATGTTAAAACAACAGCCACCACCACAACATGAGATTTTCAGTTCATTTAAAAACACAGAACTTAGAGACCCACCCTGAGCTCTTGCTGCCATTGGAAGACTTGCCTCCTTCAGGCAGACAGTGCAGGCAGGGTAAAACAGCCAGACCCGTCCTCCATGTCCACTGCCATTGGGAAGCTTGCCTCCCTCAGGTAACCAGTGTGGGGAGGGAGAAACAGCTAGATATGTCCTGTGCGCCCACAGGCTACCATTGGAGATGCTTGCTTCTAGTGGGCAGCCAGCACAGGCCAGAAGTATCAGACAAATACACCTCTGTATGCCTGCCACGATTGAACCCTCCATCATGCACCCATGGCCATTGGGGAAGCCTTAGTGTAGCCATACAGGTCTGGAGAAGCCCACTCCACACCCCACTGCCTCCCCAGGAACCTGGGTTTAGAGAAACCCTGGTGCCTGGCCCATTCCCCTACACTGTGGAGGGCAGCCAACATGAGAAACGCCTGGCTTGTTGGGAGGAACCCAGGAAAATGTCAAGACAAAAGAGCAAAAGGCAGTCTCAGACCTGCAGCCCACATAGGACAAGTCTGGAAGATATAGTCATGGAAGAAAGTGGAAATCACACACCTGAAATCTCTGAGATGATAGCAACTGAAGTAAAGACCTTCATGAGGCTGTAAAAGTAATCAAATCAGAAATAATATCTCAGGTAAAAGAAGAAATCACAAACATAATGAAAGAATTGCTGAGCCTATCTAAAGAAGACATACATAAAAAAAGAAGAGCATAGGAAAATGATAGAAACCTTGAATGAGCAATATATTATTATTACAATGTGTGAAACAGATTCAAAGAGATATCCAGGAAATTTTTTTTTTTTTGGTACCAGGGATTGAACTCCCAACCTTGTGCTTTTCAGGAAGGTGCTTACACCACTGAGCTAAATCCCCAGCTAGCCAGAAAATTGAAAACTCCATCAAAAGTTGACAAAACAACTTGAAAGAGACTGAACATAAACTTTTGGACCTTGAAGACAAGATTGCAGCTAGTGATTGTGAAAGAAAAGATCTCTTAAAAATAACAAGGAAGGAGCTGGGGGTTTAGCTCTGTGGCACAAGCGCCTGCCTGGCAAGCGTGAGGTAGTGAGTTTGATCCCTGGTACCAAAAAAAAAAAAAAAAACCAAGCAAACAAACCCCCCAAAAACAAGGAACCAGGAAATAACAATTCAGTGACTGTAAGATGATGCAAAGAAAAGTAATTGAAGAGTGATAGGTGTGAGTGAAAAAGTGAGGACCAACACAAATGACACAAAAAGCCTATTTACAGAAGTAATAGCAGAAGACTTTCCAAACATGGAAAAAGGATTTGGCATACAAATATGCAAGGCATATAGAACTCCAACTAGCCATAACCAAAATAAATCTACACCCAGACATATAATAATCAAGATCCCAGAAATTCAGCACAAGAACAGAATATTAAGGCTGTCAGAGAAAAGAAACAGATCACCTATAAAGGAAAACCATGAGAATCATGGCAGACTTCTCAACCCAGGCCATCAAGTTAAGAAGAACTTGGAGTGAAGTGTTTCAAATCCTGCAGGAAAACAACTTCCAACCCAGATTTATGTACCCTACAAAACTATCTTTCAAAATTGATGGAAAAATAAGATACTTCCATGATAAAGAACATGCAAAGGAATTCATGACCACCAAACCAACCCTACAAAGAGCACTGAAGGATATTCTAGAGAGAGATAAAGATGACTACAGTTCCAGGAATAGCAGCAGAGGGATTGCCAAACAACAGGCAACTGAATGAAGAGAAAAAGGTGGGGGGCCAACAGCAAGAGGATAGCATGGTAGAGATGAACAGATTCATGCCAGTTGTAACCATTAATGTAGATGGCCTCCATTCACCAATAAAAAGAAACACAGGGAGAGTGGATTGAGAAACAGGATTCATCAATATGCTGTACACAATAAACCATTTAACTCCAAAGGAAATTCATAGTCCAAAAGTCAGAGGAGAGAAAACGATGTTCCATGTGACAGGAAACCAGAAAAAAGCAGGGGTATCTTGCCCATCGACTGCAGAATGGATAAGAAAGATACAGTATTTTCATATGATGGAAAGCTACTCAGCTATAAAGAAGGATAATCTCAAGGCTCTTGTAGGTAAATGGATGCCACTTGAGATCATGCTCATAGGTGAAATGGTTTGGACTCATATGGGTGAACATTGTGTAATCTCCTAGAGTAAAAAACTGAAAGAGTTAGTGGGATCCAAAATGTGCAATAGATATTATGAAAGTGATAGGAGAGGAAACGTCTAAAAAGGGAAAGTAGTGACTGTTATTAATTTCCTATTATCTTGCTTTGAATTTCTTATTGTTTTCATAGTTTTGTTAGATTTGGTTTTATTCTGTCTTGTTCTGTTTGATTGTACTGTGTCTGATGGTATGGGCAGCTATTTTGAAGATAACGAGATGTATTATGGTAGCCATTATTGATTTCCTATTATCTGGTTTTGAAGTCTGGTAATGTTTTCATTCTTTCATTTCAATTGGTTTTATTGTTTTGTTTTGTTTGATTTTATTATGTCTGATGGTATGGACAGCTATTTTGAAGAAAACAAGAGACATTATGGTAGCCATTGTTGATTTCCTGTTGTCTTGTTTTGAAGTCCTGAATCACTTTCATTGTTCTGTTCTAATTAGATTTATTCTGTTTTGTTTTGTTTAGTTTTATTCTTTTTAAAATTAAAAAAAAACACAGAAGTTATATTTAGAATGTCTCTGTGACACCCGTGGGTGCACATGTGTACACATAGCTTGTTGCTTAGACTTCAGGGTGAACTTGTAAGGAAACAGATTTAAAGACAAAAGGGAAATTTGGGCCTTAACTTCCCCAGGATCTCTCATTTTTTGAGGAATGAGATGTGAGAGCTGCCTATCATCGCCTTTCCAAAAAGTGACTTTTTGGAAAATCCTGGCAGTGGTGAAAGACTACAAAAAGGACTTGGTAGAACCACTTAAGTAATGCATGTGAAGTGTTTTATAAGAGATGGGAAAGAAATGAAGTGTTGAAAGAGTGAAATGATTAAGGAGAAGAGACCATTGATCCTGAAGAGTAACAACTATAACTATAGACTGGAGGTCTGCCAACCTCTTCCCTATTCCTTTTACAGTGAAAAATGACTTCTGATTACAAAAGATATATATGTTGATTCTTAAAAAAATAGAAGTGCAGATAAGCAAAAACTTTTTAAAATAAATACTACTTCTATTTTTTTTTTTTTTTTTTTTGTACCAGGGATCAAACTCACAACCTTGCACCTGCCAGGCAGGCACTTAGGCCACTGAGCTAAATCCCTGGCCCTATTTTTTGAGACAGGGTCTCACTATGCAGTTTAGCCTGGCCTTGAACTCACTTTGTAGCCCAGGCTGGTCTTGAACTCACAATGATCCTCTTGCCTCAGCCTCCTGAGTGCTGGGATTAAAGGCATGCACCACCATGCCCGGTTTTTTTTTTTTTGTGTGTGGTTTTTTGAGACAAGGTCTTGCTATGCAGTTTGGGCTCACTTTGAGCTCTAGTCTTAAACTTGCAATGATCCTCCTGCCTCAGCCTCCCAAGTGCTGGGGTTACAGGCATGAGCCACCATGCCCGGCACTATTTCTAATTTTTATGAACTGAAATTAATCACTTTGACAGCTTACTATGTATTTTTTTCATGTGTACATGCACACAATTGTATAAGTTGTCCACAAAACAGAATGCATGACTTCATACTGGCTTGTAGCCTGCTTTGTAATTTAAAGATATATCAAGAACAACTTTTCATATTATTGAATATTCTTGCATTGTATGTATAATGAATGTATACCCCATCGTGAAAGTAGAGCATAATTTCTCTATTGAGCTGCAACTATTCACCATTAAAAATAGCACTTTACTGAATAAATTTGTAAATAAATAAATTTGCATTCATATTTGCTTACATCTTTAATGGTTCTTTAGGATAAAATCTAGAAATAGATTCATGAGGGTCAGAAGTATCTATGAATATATATTGCTACCCAGTTGTTTTTTTGGAATGTTTTATGTAGCATTTGTCTTTAAAACAAAGTATAAAGATATTTTGAAAATTACAGCTTCTCTGAACTTCGTCTCACTTCTTAAAGAGTTATTGAAAGGAGGCATGTATTGAAATTAGTACAAAGTAGTAATGTCAGTCTTTTTATAGGGGCCTTCCCAAACAAATCAACCTCAAAACAATGACCTGACAACATTAGAATGATTGATTCAGGAAAGCTGAAGACACTTTTGATTTGAAAAAAGTACTCTTAATTCCTTGAGTTTCCTGGTGGCTTTTAGGATGAATTTTGTTCTGGATAATCTTTGTATGAATTACGATTTTCAGCTATACCCAAGAACCCATAAACTAGTCCTCTCTAGGCAATTAAATGTATGTATACTTGAAGAGAGTAAAGTTGTATATAATATGAAATCACCTAGGAGAAACTACTAATTTATTTTGCATAATTTCTTTTTTTATTGCCAGAGTCATATACTACATTTAAGTCTGATGTTTAATTCTGTATATTTCTTAATAAATTAATTCATCCATTTGTGTGACAGTAGTCCTTGATCATGTAATGTATGGCAGGCACTGCTAGACTTAGGACATATGGAAAGACCCTGCTCTCATAGATTTTACATTCTAATAATGGAAGCAGATATTCAATAAGTAGATAAATCAAACATAATTTAATGTTAGAGAATGCCTAAGATTTTCTTACCTGTTAAAGAAAAAGACGATATTTCATAGAATTAGTATGAGCATTAAGTGAGAGTGTGGAAATTATTTACCATATAGATAAGTACTATTTCTCTGTCATCTTGCTTTTTGGAAAAGTAAAAGTAGTTGGGTATGAATCACTGAATTCTCACCTGAGTTGAAGGAATTAGCAGATTCTTTATTCTACATTAAAGGAAGGGAAAAGTAAATCTCTTGCTGCTCCCTTTTTTTTTTTTTTTAGCAAATCTAACTAGCACTTGGTCTTTCACAAAGAAGGGCAGCCTGAACCTTCCCAACAAGCAGATTTTGACGATTCACATTTTCTTTTGTCACTTCTTGAACACAGCCACCATGCATTGCAACATGTAACCTGCAGGACTTCTTGGGGTCATAGTTCAAGACAGAGTTGTATTAGATGATTTTCAAAGCTTGTTTCAGAACTAACATCACTTCACTCTTGTATAAACTCTTCCCTAGGAAGTCCACCCAAAAGGATAACCAGTGTGCTCCAGATTGTCCTTGAGCAAAAGTTTCGGACTCAAGCCTTTGAAAAATGACAGAAATTTAACTATCACTTTTAAAAGAATTCTATCCCACTGAGAAGTGATAGAAAGATCAGCTATGGAAAGATCACATTATAATCAAGAGGAAAAGCAAATGTAAACTAAACGAAACAAAAACAAATATTTTCGTCATGTCAAAAGGAAAGACAATGTGATCGTTAATAACTACTTTTAAAATTAATTCTTACATTTAGTTAATACTATTTGCTTCCTATGCATTACCTATGTAATTCTTGTAGCAGCCTAAAGCGATGAAGGTGTTCTTATGCTCCTAAAAATGCAGATGTGGAAACCGAGCTCGGGTGGTTGTATGGTTTGAGTGCTGGTGCCCTCACTGAAACCAAACTCATACTTTTAACTGCTGTGTCTTGTTGCTGCCAAGTATTGCTGTCAACAAACCCACTTTCTTGCTGAAGTAAGTTTTCATCCTGGACTTTCATGGACTCTTAAGATTTTTTAAACATGATTTGATATATAGTTTAGTTTCAGCTCAAATGCAGCAGAAGATTAACTTTTGAGAAAGATGAACTCCATCCACCCTCAGCAGGTCTAGAGCCTGCCTTACAGTATCTGGAAATCCTGCAGTGATATCTCCTCACGAGAGCTTGGAAAATTGGTTTAGATTTTTTTTTAATCTTTTTTTCCCCTATCTTTCTATGAGAGGAGCTAAAACTGACTTGATTTTCCTTTAAGTTAGCTATGAACAAAGATCTGTTTGCAAACAAGCTTCTGACCTACTCACCACTATATGTAAACCAGAAACAATCTACCAACAACAGCGGCCAGGCTGTAGGGACTTAAGTAATCCACAATATATAGGACATGATGCTGATTTTGAAATGGAAGAATGAATGTTTTGGATATCGGGAGGAGTCCTTTCTATGTTACTGCGTAACAAACACATTGCCACTCACATGTGATTCCCTACAGGCTGTACATGTTCCTGCCCCTGGATGCCATAGGGATTACACTGCAAACCCACTGGGTGTGTGTCACTGTTCTTTTTCTCTGGAAGGACATCATGGTGTGGTGAAAGACACTGTTCCAGTGATTAGACCTGGATTATAGTCTCTCCTCTGCTACCAACTTGAATTTCAAATGTAAAGAAGAAAGGGCAGATCAGTCTCTGGACAGTCTGGTGTTTACTGATAGATGCATGCTCTGGTGAATGTCAGGATTCTGACAGTTTGGATCACTGCTGTATTCTCTCTCCAGAGCCACGTTTTCCCTTCTTGCACCTGTTCCTTCTCCAGGGCTCCAGGTGCAACGGAGCATCAGCTGGGGGAGCCACGCTTATCTCATTGCCTGAGTGTAGATGGCTGTGACTCTGGTGTGTGTTTCTTACCTACCCCCTGGAAGAGGATGTCACTGAGGGGGCCTTGGCCCACAATGTCCCTTCCCTCCACAACTCTGTCGCCCCCATTCTCAAAGACAACTCGTGGTACCTAATACTAAAATTCTTGTTAATTTGGTCTTTAATTTTAGCTTTCAAAGATTTTCACCATAGCCCATAAAAGGAAACACACTTTACCATCTAGTATTCTGTCTCTGTCTCTGTCTTTCTGTGTTCATCCATCTGTCTGTTTGCCTCTGTCTCTCTCTGTCACACACACAAACACACATACACTGCAACAAACATTTCAAAAACCATATTAAACTTGTACAATTCCCAATGCAGTGGCATTTTCTATATTCTTTTTGGTTCTATGGAATGTTTCAGTTAATTTTTTATTAGTACATGTTTGCCATATATAATGATCACATTCATCATGGAGAATTTGTACCTATACATAATATATCTTAATTCTTTTGTTTCCCACTCCCCTCCCCTCCCTTCAGCCCTTCTTCACTTCTGTTCTATTGTATTTTTTAAAAAATTGATGACATCCCACTAAATTGATCTCACATCAAACTTCAATAAATCAACTTCCCTTTTTATACATAGGACACTCTCTTTCTTCCTCATACTTATCACAATTTGTAACTCTTAATTCGTGTGATTGCTTACTTAATGTTTCCCGTGCTTGCCCTTGTTCTCTGTAAGCTTTAGTAGTGTAGATTTTGCCCACCCTTGAATTTTTAGAGAGTAGCCTAAAATCTAGCAAATAATAAATATTTTATAAGTGTTTCATAAATATTTAATTAAAATAACAAAGAGACTAATGAAAATGGTAGTTTTCCCTGCATCTCCATGGCCCCTACCTCAAATTCTGTCACACTTCTCAAATCTAAAGTTTGCTCCTAGATATGGAAGTTTGAAGTGCAAAACTGTTGCAAGTGTTTCCTGCGATAACTAGCGAAGGAACCATTGGTGCTTTCTTCCCACTCCATCTGTAGTTGATCACAACAGAGAGGCCAGTGCATAGTCAAGAAGGCAGGCTACTGCCTTGCTAAGTTGAGGGTGGGTGCCTTCTTCCAGGGGAGTTGATGTAAGGATCTCCCAGGGCAGGACAAACCTCTAGAATAAAGAGGACACCTGGGTTTTATGACCACTGGTCACTTGTTTTGCCCACGTCACATTAGTTTATCATCCATCTCCTGAGGTACTGTGCTAATTCCTGATGTCAGGTCCCAGGCCTACAAGGCCTCATACTCCACGAACGGTTTATAACGCTTTGGGCTGTTTTCAGGTAACAACCTGTTTATTAGCCTTACACAGTATTTGGTTTTTTGGGAGGTGGCTCCTACAAACTTCAGAATACATCTTTAATGGTAAAATCATTCAGCATCTTGACAAACAAAATTGAAAGATTATCTTAATAGCACCCCAATGAGTTCGTTCTCTAGTCTACTCTTTATTACAGGCTGGCCTCATCTGCTATCTCGCTAGTTTAATGAGGAGGAAACTAATAGCTGGGAGCATCTACCAGGTACCTCTCCAAATAGTTCTCTCACCCTCCCACAGTTTCAGGTCATTGGCAGAGTAGGGATATAAACCAAGAACTGGTCAGCAGCACCAGGAACTTCCCATTCATCAAACCAAGTGATATGGGATTTTGAGATAAATTTTCAGGCAGTCTAAATAAACAAACAAAAATAACTAAGAAGGGCATCCAAAAAATGTTCCCCTTGACCTACTTTTTATGTAATAAAGGCAGGAAAGTACAGAAATGGAACACAGTGTATTTAAAGGATTGTTTCCTTGTGGCAGAAGGAAGGACAAATACATATATGAAAACTTTAAATTATACCTATAAAATGATCTATAAAAATTTCTAAGTGGTCTTGCTGTTTGATCCAGAGATTTTGGGCAAATTTATCAAGTATTTAAATGAGACCTTCCACATGTTCAAGAAGGTCAGATAAAGGATAGCGTCACTAGCAAAAAAGAGATTAATGCTATTTTTTTCTGTTAAGATGAGTATTGAAATTAGACTACCTTAGTTAACACCATAAAAATCACATGAGAATTACAGATATGAAATATCAAGTATTTAAGATTTTAAATGATCTGAATATTTTCCTTTTGACACTTAATAAAAATACTTTCACATGTAGCCAAAGTAGAATATAGTTCTGCACAAACTGTTAATCACATTTGATACAATGAAAGAAGTATTTCTGTATTTATCATACTATAACTTTGAGTTTGCTGTTTGTATTTTAATTATATTTAATAAGCAAGAGAAATAGCTAATGAATAGCTATTTTTTATGGATCCTCACTGCTTCCTTATTTGTTCCATAAATTACTCAAATATGATGAAGCAATGAGCTAGTAGAATTCACTTGAATTTGCTTATCTTTTAACTTTGCACCTGTTGTCCTTGTAACCAGTATTGGTGCAGCAAATGACCTCTTTTCCTGGGTAAAGGGTTAGGCTGCTGGGAAATTTCACAGTGTCACTGACCAACACCAAGGATGGACAAAACTTCCAGTCCAGAAATAACCCTGTGGAATGGCTTTCAGGGATCAAACTGCCCACACCAGGGCATTCACATCACCCCCAATTTGCCACACTGAGTTCTCCTGCCCCAGAATAAACTCTGTGAAGCAGTAAAGACAACTCACCACCCAAGGTTTATCCTGCCTCTGACCACAGATTATTATTCCAAAAAGGAAATGAGAAAAGTCGGTGATGTTTTATATGCTGTCAGCACTATTTGACAGCCTCCATAAATTTCCTTTTGAGATTTTAATATATGATATCGAGCCTTCTCTATTCCAACTTGGTTAGAGTGCATTACATCTGCCAGGCCATATTTGGTCCTCCAAAGGATATACTATACTATTACCTTTAATTACGGCATCTAGACAATTCGTAACAGTCTGAAACTCTAAAGCTATAAAGCTGTAATTGGCCCAAGGGCCCTATTCCTTGTTTTAGAAAATAGAAGGAGCCCCGTCTTACAGCTACCTTAACTCCTTGTCTGTATTCCATATACTAAAGATCTTTTTAAGTTGTCATTATGTCCTGGTACAAGCATTTACCAAATCATTAGTAGCATGTGGGGTTCAAAACATGAAAGCAAAAGAAGGCTGGGTTATTTACCATTAAACTGACAGGAAATGGGCAGAACCCATGTGTTACTGCTCTCACTTGGGCAAAAGAGGATAAATTAATTGCTTTATAGAAATTCCTTTCTGCATTCTTTAGGGAAAATTTTTCCATGAATGCTCAATGACCAATAGGGCTGGTTTAGGGTTCTACAACTTTAACATTGTCCTTTGAAGGAATGAAGCAATTGAATAAACTGATTTCCTCTGAGAAAAAAAGATCATTTATAATAATATATCTACAGAAAATATTCCCAGTAGACTCTGTAAGGAACTGGGTGAGGCAGAGACCAGCTGAGACCACCAGGCTTGTGAAAAGGCAACATGGCATGGAATTTATCGTGCCTGGGTACAGGCAGACGGAAGGCAAAAGGTCATCTGTAGGGCACAAGGAGAAGTGGGCTTTTTTATAGGGCTTGAAAGAAGGCAAGGGACATTAGGCGGGAAGATTTGAGCAAACATCAGTGGTCAGAATTCTCTGGATGTCTTGTGCCTCAGTGGACAAAGTCCTCAAGGCGTGCTGTGTAAATGTTTAAGTGTCTTCAAATGTCGAGGTGTTCTGGAAGATTCCATGTTCCATCTTACCTCTTATGGCACCCTGTGTTTGCTGAGGGCACTTGTGTTGAGCTGAGAACAGTGCCTCTGCTGGCAGAGAGGCTGGGTACTGAGAGAGTCATGCCTGATTCAAACCTTACATTCCTGTCTTTTTGTTATCATAAACAAACATGAAAAAGAAGAAAAAGGGAGATGGATGCCATTCCTCATGACTGCATCCTTCATGGCATATGGGCTGAGTGGCCAACCTAGTGGGAAGGAAAACCTTGGGGAACTGTTTTTTATGAAGAGGAGGAGAAGAGCAACAACCGCCAATTAGTGATTGTTTGGATGCAGTCTTGTAAGAACTGTGCCAGGAGTCTGAAATGACAGGGCCCGAACAAGGGAAGGAGAATTATACAGATCAGCTGCTCTGCTGAGGGAAGGAGCCATAAGTCCCATCTGGAGGATCTGTTAGCGGGGCTGCAGAGCAGGAGATCATTTGCATACTGTATGAGGTGGGAGATGGACGGGTGGAAGGAGAGCAAATCAAGGGCGAGGGTCCAGCTGACATAAAGGCTAAGACGCAGCTTGAAGGGTATAAGGGAGTAGTAAAGAAGGCATCTTTCAAATTTAAGGCTGAGTAATGGGTAGTAGATGGGGGAATAAGGTAAGAGAGCACCACAGGCTGTGTAGGAAGGACTATCTGGTTGATAGCACAGAGATCTTGCATTAATCTGTAAGTGTTGTCTGCTGTTTGAACAGGGAGAATCAGGGTGTTATAGTGGGAATTGGTAGGGATGCAAAGACCATATTGGAGCAGGTGAGAGACATAATCAGTTTTAGTCCTCTCAGGGCCTGGTCAGGGACAGGGTGGTGGTGCTGGGAGGGATGAGGTCATCTGGCTTTAATGGGATGGTGAGAGGTGTTTGATTGAGAGCCAGGGAAGGGGAAGGGGTATTCTAGATTGTGGGGTCCAGATCTGGGGAGGTAATGAGGGCATTAGGTGAGGCTGGAGGAGAGAAGAGAAAGGCTGAACTGACAGAAGGGGTTCTGTGAGTCGTTTAGGTAATATTGATCCTATAGGGAATAAGTCATGTAGTGAGTGGACATGGAAAGACCAAAGAACTTTTCAGCTAGGTAATGATCTGGGGATTTTGGTTGTCTGTTAAGGTGGCTGAAATCGATCTAGACTTTATTAGACCAAGTGTTATCATTTATCTCATCCTTTGGGGAGTACTTAGGCCTGTTTAGTTTTGTTTGTTTATCTTGAGGCCTGGCTTTCAACTAATACATCTCTGGCCACAGTTGTGGTATAGTCAAAGCCAAAGAAACAGTTAAGTATGGGCCAAACAATAAAATCAGCAAGATTATTATGAATATAATCAACAAATGTTTTACTAGGAAGACCCAGTAATAGCCTATAAAGAGGACAAGGAGAAGATAGGTCTAGGGAATTTTAGAATCTGCTGTGGCTCTAATCTGTTCTCTGATATCTTGAATAGCCATAGATATGTTAGGAGAATCGGAAATTCAGCTTTTATAATGACACAAGTACCATCTTGTGTTGTTGTTAGAATATCTAATGTTATCTGATTTTGGAGGACAGCTTGTCTTATTAACTTTTTTTTAATTTAGGAGAGGGAGAGAGTACTTGAGGTGTCTTTCATAGTGAATAAGTGATACAGATGACAAAAGTTTATTTATCTCTTTTGATTATACTTTTCTGCTGGGTGTTTAAGACCAAGTTAAACACCCTGTGTAACTGAAATGGACCTCTTGCTGTCTTATCATGTACACAGGCTCTCAGCTCCTTTGTCAGTGTAAGCTGCCAGGATGGGTCACGGTCTTGCTTGACCATGTCTTGGTGACCACCCTGAGGCACACTGCACATCTTACTGATTTTTGTCTTCTGGGATCTACCAGTCTCCCTGTTCAGGAGACTGGGTAACTCACCAGAGTGATAGGATCCTGTCGGAAATGTTTATTCCCATCCTGGATCTCTGCTGACTTTGGAGGGCCAGGGTCAAAATATTGACTGTTCTCTTATCCCAGTTATATCTCTAGTTCTGGTTTCTAAACTTTGGTTATGAACAGCCAGAAGAAAAGATTAGTTATATCAATCTTAGCAGATGTAAAGTACAAGTAAATTGCTTTGGGTAACTGTTATCCCCTGTTAAAAGCAAACAGTTGTTGTAAGCTTTATAATTTAACTTCTTAGAGGGAAGGGTGTCTTTAGTCTAGGGCTTTAAAGTTAAGTTTGGGCCAGCTGGAGAAAACCTAAAGTTTTAAGAATGAAGAGAAAGAGCTCAGACCCTGGCTGACCTGAGAGAGGCCTGACAGAGAGGCAGGAACAGGAGGACAAGGGAGTCGGAGTCTGGTCGGGGTGTGTGGTGGAGTGATGAGTGGCTGTTGGGACAGCATGAGACTGAAGGTTAAGAGGAGTGTTGGGCAGGGCAGTCTGAGCCTGCTGGCCTGAGCCTGCAGCACCATGGGCGGCCCTGGGTGGGCCCAGGCGAGGTGTGGATCAGTTTGCTCGTGGGGTCAGGCAGCCACAGCGTGGCAGCAGCAGCAGGGAAGAGAGAGTGTCTGGGTGGGGTGATGGCCAGCTGGGTGGTGCCTAGGCCTGGGATGCGGTGGTGGGTGTGGCCAGGGGCGTGGCCCACTGCCAGTGGTCCCACAGCAAGGGGTGGGGCAAGGTGGGCTGCCATACAGGATGGAGTTTTCTCACCCTAATGGGCTCGGGCGCAGGTGCAGGCGCTGTGGTCTCGCTGTGTGTTTGAGCACCTGTTAGATCTTGGCTCCTGTGGTGGACCGTGTGCCTGGCGTGCTGTGTTGTCAGGGCTGCGAGGGTGGCAGGCAGGCTCTGGGCAGGGCAGGCTGGGCATGCCGGCTGCGGTCCTTGATTGCTGGGGTCCTGCAGTTTGGGACCCCGGGCTGGGGAAGCAGTGTACAAGCAGGGCACACCCCTGGGGCGTGTCTCCAGGCAAACAGTGGTGGTGGGAGAGAGTCCTGTGAGGGAAAAAATCAGGGAGAAATCGGCGTGGGAGGGAAGCAGAGGGGGCGTGGATGGAAGGGAAAGGAGGAGAAGAATTAGGGTTTCTAGCTTATTAGTGGAGAGAGAAAAGTCCAGATCTGGTGCTCAACCTTTGATGGGGGCTTGAGAAAGGGCTCTAACAGCATCATTTCAGGTCACTCTGAGATGGGGGACACCTGACAATCACTGAACAGGTTGCCTTTCACCTTCCTTGGGTAGTGCAGGTGGAAACCATACCTCAGTGGGGATTGTCTGCAGACTACTCATCCAGGGCTGTCAAGAGCCAGCTTCCAATGAGAGACCTTTGGGTATCCGCTGGAGAGCTGCCCCAGCTAGGACCCCTCAGCTGTGTTTATCCAGCTTAACATTCTATTGGCCATTGGTACTCACTTCAAGGGGTACTGAAGAAATCTGTTCTCTGCTCTGAGAGTGACCACTGCCCTAGAGACAATTACTAGCTGGCAGAGTAACCACTGTTTGGTTCCAGCGTTCTATAAAGGACAGATAAAAACCTG
The DNA here is from genome assembly GCA_004363535.1 of Dasyprocta punctata. Lineage (NCBI taxonomy): Eukaryota > Metazoa > Chordata > Mammalia > Rodentia > Dasyproctidae > Dasyprocta > Dasyprocta punctata. The sequence goes on along the minus strand of RJWM01001289.1, from coordinate 81,027 downwards.
AGCTGAATATAAACAAGATTTTATAAAAAGACCCATTTTACAGAATTTTATCAAAATCCACTAGATGGCGTTTTAACATTATTTTTTCTTAGCACCAAGATAAGATTAAAAACCACAGCAGTGACAAGTCTAAATGAGACTTATATAAAATAGGAATATAAGACCTTGTCTGCAAAAGTAAAACAATCCTTTCAAGAAAAATAAAAGCCGGGTATGGTGGCACATGCTTGTAATCTCAGCTTTCGGGAAGCTGAGGCAGGAGCAGTGCCATAAGTTTGAGACTAGTCTAGGCTACATAGTGTGACCCTGTCTCAAAAAATTTAAAAAAAAAATTACAGAGTGATTTACAAAAGGCACAAACAGTGGCAAACAAAAATGACAATTATGAGTACCTAATATAATTCAGCAATCAAATAAAAGCAAACTTTACGATTTGTTATTCTGTAAGAGGGAAAAATAAAAAGTACCATGCTCTAGTCATTGCGAACTGTTGTCTAGTGGGAAGTTTGACCATGCCATGTTACAGATAAAAGCTCAGCTATTTGGGCTTCAATTTGGGAGAGGTTTGAGATTCTGCAGGAGGCAGACTAGCAGGGATGACACGGTAGACAGAAAATGGGTGGTTCCCCATTGGAGTATGGAGAGGGGTGTAGGAGAGCAGCCAGATCTCTGGTAGATGTCTCCAAATGGGACCAAAGCTGAAAACATGAACAACTGAGCAAGGCAAACAGACGTCTTTGTGGTTGGTCAGACACTAAAGGGAAGCAGCCTTCTTGGAAGTGCTTTTCGAGACCAACACTGGAGTTTAAAAATCATGAAAAGCCGGGCAAGCCTCTCTCTGACTTTATGGGGAAGAGTAGAAGGCAGGAAGGAGGAAGAAAGAGGGAGGGAGAGAGTGGGGGCTTACCCGAGCTGAAGTGCCCGGGTGAGATCTGGCACAGCAGAAGCAGCAGGAGCTGTAGGGACTGAGGTCTGCGGGTGCTGCCGGGTGGTCTCAGCTGGGGTGAAGGTTTGAGAGAGCTTAAAGCCCTCTAGAGAGAGCTGGTCTCCCTCCCAGGTTTTGGCTCCAGGTGTAAGGAACCGGGTGAGGCAGAGACCAGCTGAGACCACCAGACTTGTGTAAAGGCAACGTGGCATGGAACTTGTCATGCCCGGGTACAGGCAGACAGAAGACAAAATGGCCATCTGTAGGGCACAAAGAGAAGTGGGCTCTTTTATAGGGCTTGAAAGAAGGCAAGGGACATTAGGCGGGAAGATTTGAGCAAACATCAGTGGTCAGAATTCTCTGGATGTCTTGTGCCTCAGTGGACAAAGTCCTCAAGGCATGCTGTGTAAATGTTTAAGTGTCTGCAAATGTCCAGGTGTTCTGGAAGATTCCATGTTTCATCTTACCTCTTATGACATCCTGTGTTTGCTGAGGGCATTTGTGCTGAGCTGAGAACAATGCCTCTGCTGGCAGAGAGGTTGGGTACTGAGAGTCATGTCTGAATCAAACCTTACAGGCTCATCAAAGTGGAAGCCTTTAGTACCTCACAATACTGACTTTCTCCTTGCGCAGATCCTTCATGTTTTTCTTTAACATTTCCATGTTTTAGGAACGAGATTTACTTAACTGGGACCTTCTGCCCTCATTCTCAAATTTATCCAAGTACTAGCATTTGAGGGGAAAACCACAATTACTTAAGGGGCCTAAAAAGGAGGAAAGTCAACTCAAGAACCCAGAGACAAACAATAGAGTTATAGTTGGGAGGCTGAGGCAGAAGGATCACCATGAGTTTGAGGGAAGCCTGGATACATAGTAAATTCAAGGCCATCCTGAGCTACATCCTGAGATCTTGTCTCAAAAAAATAAAAAAATAAAAAATAAGAAAATAAACAGTAAAGTTAAAGGTATGTGCACACTCCTAGGGAAGATTTCCCAAGGGTAAGAAGGTCAACAACGTCTGATGCAACAAAAAGATCAAGTTAGAACAAGACTGGGAGAGGTCACTGTCTGCTGTGCACTAGGTCGTCAGTGGCTGTGTCCAAAGCAGCTTCTGCAGAAGCCCTGGTGGGAGCCCGAGAACGTTGGATCCAAGGTGAGAGGCAGCGAAGGAAGCAGAAGACTGGTGGTCAGGGGAAGGGAAGAGATGGCAAGTAGAGGGAGGGGGACCAAGGCAGAGAAGGCTTTCCTTTCTGATCGGAATGAGTGGAGCAGGTCTATACGACTCAATAAGGAGTCTAAGGATGGACAGTCATTAAGACAATATATCAAACATTGGATGGGGAAAGATCTTGAGGAAAAATCTCAATGAAACTTCTGTTCCAGGTACCTCCTCTGCCTCCCATGTCCACTTCAAGGGCAAATATTTGGTACCTTAGTGGATTTGGGGCTTCAGAACATTTATTTTCTAGTGCTTGAGTTGTGTTCCTTGGTGAAACACAAAGAGACAAAAGCTGTACACAGAAAGAGCATCACAGTTGATTTTTTTAAATCAGTCTTCAGTAGTTGCTCTTAAATTTCTTGTTTGGAACATACTCCAGGACTGCTTATCCATGAAAGGATTACTGATATTGGACCTGGGTTCAGAGTCTCAGCAGCAGGCCAAAACCTGTTCTTTTCAGTAGTCAGGATAAAGTTTAATATTCTTTCTTGGGAAAGCCTTCATGATAAGAGCTTTCCATTGCTAAGCTCTTAGGGAAGGAAAATACTAGAAGCCTAACTCTACAGCAGCTTCCTCTGATATTTTCCTGATGATAAAGTTTCCAATAATGTTGCTTTTTTGTCTCTTTTTTTCTTTTCTTTTCCTTTTCTTTCCTCTTCTCTTTTCTGTGCCTACCTGTAAAGTCTGATACTGTACAAGTTTCTTAACCTTTCTTGACCTTAGAGGAGATAACAATACCTACCCCATGGTATTATTGTAAGCATTCAGTGAGCTAATTACAACAATCCCACTGAGATGGTAAATACTCTTTAAGTGCAGCTTGTACAGTATTCTTAATTCTACTAATCGTAGGGATAATATTAAGCTGTTCCAGGTGATAAGGATTAGAAATAGCTTCAGGTTAACTTAGATAATGGTGTATTATTTTAAGAGTATTCCAGGAAGTGAGGAAAAGAGGAAACTACTTAGCCAGCACAAAACTAGGTCTTGTTAATGGCTGAAGGGTTTGGAACTCAGGGTCTCTACCTGCTCCTGCTTCCTCCTCTGCTAGCCCTGCTGACAGCTTTCCCTCTCATGGCTCTGCTCATGCATGGCTGCTGCTGCCTCTCTGTGGGTCTCTGCCCACCCTGCCATGTGGTTAGCTGGACCAACACGTTTACTCAAGATCACACAACTAGATGAAGCAGGATTTGAATCACAGTTACCATTCCTTGGGAAATGATTACTGTGTAAGCTAACATGCATATAGTAAAGATAGTTTCTTGTTAGATTTGCTTATTTAAAAAAATCCTGTATACTTCCTTGCATAAATTTAAATAGGTTTTATTGTTAAATTTTTACTGCTTACCACCAACATGCGTTTAAACTACTTGTTACTTCCTAATCTAAGGAAAACTAGGAAGTGAGCAAAGCTGGTCTAGGGTTAAGGTTCTTGGGACTGAGTTTGGTTCACAATAGTATATTTTCTTTCTGAGAGTGAAACTCTGATGTAGAAAACTGATACCCTAATAAGGTTTTGTTTATACATTATTCTCTCACATAACTAATTCTTGAGGGCTAGCTGTTTTGTTTTAAGGTGATAAATATTACAAATGTAACCAATTATAGTTAGTCCAGATTTCTTTCCCCTTTAAATCATGGTCCAGAGAGTTCTGCCCATTGTGCCTACTTAAAGAAACTTTCTTTATGAAAAAGAACATAATCTGCATTCCTAAGTATTAATAAAGCTCAGGACTCATCTTAGTTTTACCATTTGCAAGATTTGTTAGCATTCAGCCATCTCTGTCCTCTCTGAGCATTTGTTGACTTTTCTTGCATGTTCTTAGGAAGTGAGACTCTGAAATGGGAAGGTTGGCTTTGACTAGATCCCAGCAGTTATGTTCATGTGAGACTGGCAAAATTGGAGACACATTCAGCTGCCTTCTCATGGGTGAACATCAACCAGTACCAAAAGGGACATCACAGGGACAGCTGCACAGATGTTGGCTTTGTGTTCACCACCTGGCCTCTCCACCATACCTTATGGCTTCCTTTCAGAACCAGTTCTAGATTTTTCTTTTCTAAAATCTCATTTCTCTTAATTACCATGGGTTAACATCACCGAGGCTTGTTTATAATACATAGTAACCTGGTGCAGACCATTTGAACACCCTCGAGGGTCATAACCACATGCTTGTGCATTGAGAAAAACAGTATGCCCAAAATTTGAGATGTGTTCAAATGCAGGAAACTTTTTAAACAAAGTATTCTAAAACTGGAGAATATTAAAGCCAAGTATTATTCCCTCAGTGAAGGTAAAAAACAATGCTATATTTAGGAAAGTGGTTTTTCTTTTGGGTTTAATATTTGGGAATTGCATAGGAAAGCTGTTTAATAAAAACCAAGATACTGACAGTAGGTCACTTTCTTTAATAGCCAGGCCCAGGTAGAATTGCAAACTCTTAGTGGGTACACTGAGAGATACAGTTCCATTCCATGGTTTGATATGGATTTAAGATTTCTGAAAAAGACCATCTTTATAAACCCTCATGGATTTTGCAGAGAATATAAGGCCAGACAATGAATAAGTCCCAACTCTTAGTTACTGGCCAGGGTACCTGGTTTAACCGAGTACATTCTTTCTGAAGGAAACCCTATAATCATTCAGCATTTACAGAATAATTTTTCCCACTAGTGTGAGCAATATTACCTTTTACTTTTCCTGTAAAAAAATTGTTTCATTCTTTCCTCCTTTTCTCTTTCCGTGTTCTTTACATTCCTAGTCTAAAGTGCCTCAAAGAAATTATTTACATAGTGGTGAGGAGCAAAACATTTACTTAGGGTATCCTGGGAACCTTGAGTTTGCCACATTATGGGTAAATCATTTCCTAACGAGAGAAAGTAGGAAATTACAGAACCACATTGACTAGCATTTTCCTATTACTTTTAAGTGAACACAGAATATGCATTGAGGGGGGGTCATAAAAATTTATTATCCATAGAGAATATTACCACTAATGAAGGTAGACAAGCTAGGACACAATGTTACTGGATACTGAGGATGGCTAGCTTTTTAGAGAGTAGACAGGCTTAGGTGGCTTAGAGACCTGTGCCACACCGATGCACAGAAGGGCACACGCCAAACACCAGGGCCTCCGTGTTTCAGGTCAACTGAGTGATTGTTCTGTCTGACCTTAAGCTTCCAAGGATGGGACACCCCGAAGCAAGTAAATGAAGCAGAGAGGCTTCCTAAAATAGCCCAGGCTTGTCTCCAAAGCCTCGGCAACACCACTGTAAGCATTGTTTTCTAACCATCAAAATGTAGTCAAATCCAAACACTAAGTCACAGGCTGTGGGCAGAGGTGGTAGCACCAACGGCGGCAGCTTCCAATCCTGGTTTTCTAGGTCAAGGGTGGGTGGGGTAAGGTCTTTTTTTTTTCTTTTTTTTTTTTTTTAAACAAAGCCCCTCATTTCAATGTACAAAAGAATTAGTCGGGATATTAAATTGTATTGAAAACAAGGACTAAAAAGCAAATACAATGCTACGTTTGAGTGGAGGTGGGAGGACAGAAGGAGGCTTTCAAGCTAGGAAGGAGATGGCTGGGGAAGGTTCTGCGGCCGTGACCCAGGAGGTCACCCACACCGCTCCATTCCCTTGTTGGTGGGGTCAGGGAGGTCTGATCCTCTTCGGATTTACTTGGAAGTCCCGCCTGCTGCCCACCTGACCATCTGGACTTTCCTCAAAGCTTTCCTTGCTGTCTCTCTCATTCGGCTTTTTCTTGAGCTATCTGAAGATCCTCAAATGGGTTGAAACTGAAGTAAGAGAAACCAGGATGAATCGGTGTTTCCATCCGATCTGTGGACGTTGGAACTGAATCTTTTTTCTCTATTTGTTTTACCTCGCTGTAGAAGGTCATAAATGCGTGCTCTGCGCTGCTGCCACCGCCAGAAGTGCCGCTCCCTCCCGAAGCTGCCAATGTCCCGGCTCCGCCCGCGCGCGCCGCCGCACTCGCACTCGGAGTATGAATTCTCTCATGAGAATCCGAGGTTGGTTTACTACAGCCAGACAGGTGCCTCCACCAGGTTTTCCCTTGGTCAGTCCAGCGTGCCTCAGTGGACTGTATCTGAATCCTTGGGGTGGTTACCATGCAGATTCTGGCTGTGCTCAGGCCCAGAAATCTTCACATTTGACCAGCTCCGCAGCTGATTCCTATGGACGTTAACTTTGTAGGATCCCTGCTGGAAGGGAAAGCGTTTCGGAATGGAAGCTGCAAAGCTAATGTTCAAAGGCTAAGATTAGTCTTATTAATACAGTTTAGCCTGAATAGCAGAAGATACTCTGTTTAAGTTCTTTAAAGTAGAAAAAGAGAACACTGCCTTAATGTATAAAAGGAAAAATTGTTACATACGTTCCCAATTATAAGTATCTCGCATAATTTTCTGGAAGTCTCAACAGAATGTTTTTAGGCTATTCTTGGGAGTCTGAGACTGTTGACTTTAAGGTGGATGTTCAGGAATAAATCAATACAGAAAGAAAGAAATTTATCTTCATATGATCTTCACACTTTCCAAATGTCTCCTTTAAAAAGTTCATATAGCTCTGCCATTCATGTCTTCTGGTCTCTTATTTCTCAGTATTAACAGTAAATTGTACCCACTGGTTTAAATTTTGCTATATTTTATAAAATAAGTGTATAATTATTCTAATATTGCACATGGGGAAAATTTCACATAAGATATTTACCTCTTCTCCTAGAATCAAGAAGTGGTTGTTTAGCCAGGATTCTTGACTTCGAATAACAGATTTGTCCATGACTCAGGCCTCACAGCTTCACCGAAACAAATACTTTTATAACTATCATCTTCAATAATTGTTTAGTGCATAGAATGTATCCTCATTTATTAAGAAGTGATTAAAAGGATTTTACTTCTGCATATATCACATTTATGTGACCAACTTTTTTTTGTGATGAACATTTTAATAAGAGATGAATAAAGGAACTTATTTCTATAGCAAGATAACAGTTTTATTTGGGATACATCTAATAGTGGGTAGAACATGAAAACAGGTCTCTCTGAACCCAGCAGGAAATATTTGCAGAAATGATAAAGGGACATAGTGGCTTCCTGGAAAATGTTGGCAGAAGACTAGGCCTCACTTCTGCCAGGGGTCAAGTACTTAAGCTAAGCGATCATAAATATGCCTGTCCAGGACAAAAAAAAAAAAAAAAAAAAAAAATCCTAGGACAGGAAGATCCCGTTCTTTAGGTCGAACTAGACTCTGCTTCAAAACTTGATCCATTCACCCAATTGTTCTCTGCTTTAGTTTCATTTTTTGTAAAATGGGGACTTTACTTACCCCATGAGCGCACCATTAAGAGAATAGATGTGGCTTTATATCCTGTGAGTGCATCCTGAAGCCTGTGAAGATTAAAAACTAATAATAATAGCAAAAACTAGAAGCTTAGGATGATTTCCTTGTTCTATGAATGGCTAAACTTCCCTGAGCCAGGGTCTGGTTCTCTTTCCTATTTGAACAGTTTTCCCCCCATTTCAGCCATTACCTCCTTTACCATAAAGGCACACGAAGCTTCTCTTGTGTCTGGAAACTGCTGTTATGAAGTGCCATGAGCTGGGAGGATCAGTGGAAAGGGCAATGCGTCATACAGAACAGTGGTGGTTGAAGCTCAGGCATCAGTGCACACTGGAATATAAGATCCACTTGGGCCACCGGGCATGGGGTCGAATGGCTATAAACCCAGGACTCGAAGCTGAGGCAGGAGGATATTGTTTTAGTTACTTTTCTCATTGCTGAAACAAAATACCCAATGCCCAAAGTTAAAGGAGAAAAGGTTTATTTGGCTCCCAGTTTGTAGAGTTTCCACCTGTAATCGACTGGATCCAAAGCAGACTGACTTGAAAGAGGGCCATCACAGATGAGAACAGTTCATGGTGCCCCCAACATAGCAAAAACAGTAAGGGATAAGGGACAGGCCTCGTGTGTGTTTGTGTGTGTGTGTGTGTGTGTGTGTGTGTGTGTGCGTGTGTGTGTCTTTTTGAGGTAGGGTTTCACTATCCACTTCAGGCTGGCCTCGAACTTGAAGTAATCCTCCTATCTCAGTCTCCTGAGCAATGGGATTACAGGCATGTGCCACTATACCCAGTGGGACAGGCTTCTTTCTGTCCCTTGTATTGTATGCAGACTACCTGCCCTAGGAAGGGTGCAGCACTCACTCCCTTAATCCTAGCCAGAATTATGCCAAACCAGTCAGTGGACTGATTTACAAATCAAATATCCTTGATCCCAGCACCACACACTCTAGATGTAGCCTCTTCTGAGAAGTTTGCCTCCCAGGGACTGCTTTGGGGGACATCTGTACTACAAACTAGGTCAGTTGTCATGAGTTCAAGGCCATCCTGAGCTGCATAGTCAGTTCAAGGCCAGCCGGAACTATAGTGTGAGACCCTGTCTCAAAAACAAACAGAAAACAAAAAGCAAACACAACAACAACAAAAACCATTAAGGCAGAGGCTTTTGTCTGCTTTCCTCATTGTAAATATCCCCAGAACCTGGAAAGGATGGATGCTCAATAAATATTTGTTGAAAATATAAATCAACATCAGGCATTGGGGCTTATTCCTCATCTTTCCTATCTGCTGTTTTCAACTAAGAGGTTCTCTTCATTCAACAACCTTTTTTTTTTTTTTTTTTTTTTTTTTTTTTTTTGCTGCACCGGGAATTAAACTCACAACCTCTCACTTTGTCAGACAGGCGCTTAAGTCACTGAGCCAAACTCCCAGCCCTGGTTTTTTGAGGCAGGATCGCACTATGTAGCTCAGGCCGGCCTTGGGCTTGCGTTGTAGCCCAAGCTGGCCTCGAACTCACAATGCTCCTCCTACCTCAGCCCCCCGAGTGTTGGGATTAAAGACATGTGCCACCACACCTGGCTTCAACAACCTTTCTAATCTTGTTCTTTTTCTTTAAAATAGTCATCTTCTTAGTCTCTGATTCCTCCTCATTCAGAGCATTTTGCTAACGTGAGGAATAGTTAACCACTAATAGCTGAGTAACTTTGGCCTAAGAATATTGTTGCCATCCTCTAGACTAAAATAAATTTTGAGAAAAGATGGAGGCAGCTTGGGACTGGACAAGAGGGTGAGAAAAGTGATTATTTGGGTGTATATTAACTGCACATGTAACGTGGCATAGCCTAGCTAATCTGGTTAAAGGGAAAACATGGGCATTATTACCTGGATGTCTGTTAAATCTTGATCATCAAGTTATCTAGTTAGGCAGGGTTAGTTTGGCTGAGAAAGGTGATTGTATGGCTAAGTCCTGAGTCACTGAGTGAGGATGGGCAAAGGACAGGAAGCTCTCCCGCACAGCTGAAACTTGTCTGCCAACTTTAGACCAAAGTGCTCATTAGAATCAACTGGAGAACGTGGGCCCTGTCCCCAGAGTTCAGGATTCAGTAGGTCTCAGGTGCAAGGCCTGATCTACATTTTTACAAGCCTGGAAGATGGTGATGTTGCTAGTTGAAAGACCAAGTTTTGAGAATCGTTACAGTAGAGAAAGGGCAAGAAGACAACGTCAACATTTATCTTAACGATCTTCAGTGTAATCGTCTGCCACAGGTTAAGTAAGGCTGTGTACAATGGCAAACAAGAAGTCTCTCAGCTACCTTAGTAAGCTGCACAATTTAACAGCAAAATCACACAAAAGGAAAGACTTAAAACTGCCCAGTTTTTTAGAAAAAGGCATTTGTATTTCACAACTGCAGTCACCTTCAATAGCAGAGGCCAGAGGGCTCTCTGGATCTTCGTGAAGCACCTAAGTCCCACGGACATGTAACTTAATCCCTGCCCTGGACAACGCCTCTGAGAACAAACCACCTAGTACGGGACCTTGCACACGTATACAGTTTGTGGCCTCCAGGGAGCTGGAGTGCTGGGACAGATAACTTATACATCACAAAGCAGAGTGAAGAACAAGGTGCTTTTAATCAAGAGTCCAGCAATGTGAGCTATGTTTAATTGAATCCAAATAGTTGGAAAGTGGGCACAAGGGCTCAAAGGATGTGGAGGTCAGTTTTATTTTATACTTCTGGAGACTTAGAAACAAAATAATAATGAAAGGAGCCCTGAAGAGGCTCTTAAGAGTCTGTCATAGTAGATTAAAATGTGTGTGTGTCTGTGGGTGTGGGTGTGGGTGTGCACATACAACTTCTGTCATTAAAGTATGGCAACTATGGCACAAACATTTTGGAAAAAGGAAAGACTAGGACTGGAGGCTAGTGCTAGAGCACTTGTGTCACATGTGTAAGGGCCCTGGGTTTAATCTCCAGCACTGTAAGACAGGAAGAGAGAGACAAGAGAAAAAAACAATTCCTACTATGCTACCTTTCTAATGTAACTCTGAATAGCATTTCCTTCCTGGTTTTGAAGAGTGTCCTTAGATTTAAATACATTTTAAAAACTTGTATCATTAGCCAAGTGACTAGGATCATGGTCTTTGGAGTCAGATAGACTTGTGTTCTAACTCTGGGTATAGACATTTGCAGCCCTGAGTTTTGTGTTTGTCGAGTGGGGTGATAAAACTGGTTCATTGAGTGCATAGTATAGGCCAAGCATGATGTAAATGCACAGCACTTTTATTAAAACAGTTGTCAACTTTTACAATCCTAATATTTGGGAAGTTCTTGTTCTTTTTTTTTTTTTAACATTTTTTAGTACATAATTGTGATACATATTGGTCACATTCATTATAAGGAATTTGTACCTGTACACAATATATCTCAATTCTTGTTTCTCATTCGCCTCCCCTCCGTTTAACCCTTCTTCCCCTTCCCATTTTCAAAGGTTTTGTTTCTATTTTTTCTTTCTACTTTTTCTTTTTATTTCTTTTCCCTTCCTTCCATTCCCCCTCCCATTTGAACACATTTTTCCTACTTCCCAGCGCCTGTCCTGCATTATGCTCCTTGTTTATCCTTTGAGTTTCTCACACAAGGGAAACGATGCAATATTTAAACTTGTGTGTCCAATTTATTTCACTAAAGATTATGATCTCGAGGTGTATCTACTTTCCTATATGTGACTCAAGTTTATTCTCATTCTCCTGTATGGCCAAAAGTATATCTATTTTTATTCTATGCTTCTAGCAGAATTTCACCCCACAAATCCTGCAGTAGCTCAGAACCTGATTTTGAGAAAATCTTTGACCATTTGTAGAGAGCTTTTGTTGTTTGCATTTTCCTTGAAGATGAGACTTATCAAAGAGGTATCCAAGCCAAAAGAAAATGATTGAGCTGTGGGCTTGGAGTGAGATAGTCCAGCTTCTTTTAGTCAGGCTATGTGACTTTGTTCCAAGATCACAGATCCTAACTTCACTATTGCGGGCAGCACATAAAGGCACTTTGGTAATCTAGACGATGTGTTGCTAGGGAGAAGATGCGGATACAGATTCTTGCCTCTGAGGATAGTTACAGATAACAGTAGGCAGGATAGTCAGTGAGATCAGCTCCTTAAATTTGATGAAACTACTGTGCACCTTCTTTTCTATTGCTGGTTAGAGTGTTAATTGTAAAATAATATGAAGAAAAACTATACAAGCCATTTAACCCATTAATTCCAATTCTAGGACTCTTACCAAAGATTATTCACTGGGAGGAAACTATCTATCCTGCAGACAATAGGAGGGAGAAATTCTGCAATATTTTCTATATTTAAAATTGTTAAAACATTACATATTCAACATAAAAGTAGACTAGCTTATGGGTTGAAGATGTGGCATAGTGTTAGGGTGCTTACCTAGTATGCATGAGGCCCTAGGTTTAATCTCCAGCACTGCAAAATAGATGAGTATGTAAGTACATAAAAATTTTACAAATAGTATCGTTTATAACTATACCTATGTCTAGGTATTACATATATAGTAGTTTTTCTTTCTGGCTATTTTTTTATTCAGCTTTAAAAAATTTCTTTAGCCTTGTACATAAATACATTGGAGACTGTATTTTAAACATCATTCACAAATATAAGTAAGTAGAAGTTGTAAAGCTATTATGTTTCATTTGATTTCTAGTTGATTCCGCATTCATGTTAGTCTAGTTACTCCATATATTTCAGACCTTTGCAATTTGTTGAAATTTGCTTTATGGTTGAGCATATGGTAAATTTTGGTAAATGTTCAATGTGCACAAAAAGAATAAGTATTTTTCATTTAGGTGTAGTGTTGATTAGATCAAGTTCATTTATCATGTTCAAATCCTAAATATCTCTGAGTTTTTTTATCTACGTGCTCTACCACCTACTGAAAGGGGCATGTTAAAAACTTTCACGATGATTATGAATCTGATATTTTTCCATCTTTTACAGTTTGTATTTATATATTTTGATGTTGTATTACTTGGCTCACGCATGTTTAAAATTGTAATATCTTTCTGATGGGTTGACCTTTGAACATGTAGTAATGCTTCTTGCCTTAAAGTCCTTCTTGCCTGTTACTGACATAGCTACACCAGTTTCCTTTACAAAACTTTTGCCCTGGTGAAAGGATAAACAAATTGTAGTGTAACCATACTACATGGGTATTACAACAATGCATGCTTGATTTGCTAGGTGTATAATGCTATTAATACTTTTATTGCTTCCCAGACAATGCAAGGGCTTTAAAACACATGACTTGCATTTACTGCTTCCATGTTTTGTTTTTTGTTTTCTGTTTTTTGTGGCACTGGGGATTGAACTCACAGCCTCAAACCTGTCAGACAAGCGCTTAAGCCACTGAGCCAAACTCCCAGCCCTAGTTTTTTGAGGCAGGGTCACACTATGTAGCTCAGGCCAGCCTTGTGCTCACGTTGTAGCCCAAGCAGGCCTCGAACTCACAACACTCCTCCTACCTCAGCCTCCTGAATGCTGGGTTTAAAGGTGTGCACCACCACGCCTGGCTTGCTTCCTTTTTTTGTGTTATCATTGATGTGTATTTTAAATGTGCATATATTTGAAACTCCACATTTTACTATTATTCTATTTCTGTTGTGCAGTTGTTATCATTCAGGTTTATCTTTTGATGCCCTTTGTGGCTTTCAGTATTTCTGTGGTTTCATCTGGGATAGATTTCTTTCTGCCTGAAGAACTTCCTTTACTGTTTGTTTTAGTATGGCTCTGATGATAATACATTTTCTCTGTTTTTGTTTATCTGATGGAGCATTTCTTCCTTACCTATGGAGGCTATTCTCATTGGGTAGAAAATTCTAGGTTGGTAGTCAGTGTTTTCCAGTGCTTTGAAATTGTTGCATTGGCTTTTGAATTTCACTTTTTGATTGATCAGTACACTTTGAAGTTAAAGCATCTTTTCCCTGAATGTTTAAAAACTCTTCCTATTTGATTTTTAACAATTTTAACATAGTGTGTCTAGGTTTGGCTTCCTCGATTTTATTCTGAATCTACACCTTTGGTATTTTTATCAATGCTGTCCTGTAAATATTACTTCTACTTCTGTTATGTCTCACCTCTTTTTCGGGGAACTTTGTTTACTTATGTTAAATCTGCATCTTCTTGTCTCAACATGCATATCTGGAGAAACCCTTTTACTATACATTAAAACAGTTACAAATGAAAAGCACCCGAACTTCACACATGCCTGTTTAGCTGTGATTATGCCAGGAGAGAGCTAATTTATATGATGATACATAAGTGTCGAGGAAAGGAAATGTCTTAAAGGTACTGAGGACATTGAGCCACCCTTCGCTAGGCTTGCTGCTGAAACCCTCCAACCCTTAAGACATCTAATAAAGATTTCTCTGTCTTCAGAGGAATTTTCCAAACACAAGGGATTTGGGACTCTCCTTTGAGGAAGAAACTAAGGTTCCATAGCTTGTTAGTTAAGAGGAATGCTGTGGTCATGTTTCCACCTGTTGGATCAACTTTATAAAAGTTATACATTTATGGGATGTTTATATAAGAAGAAATGGAAAATATGAGGAAGTCTAAACCCAAAATAATGTGTTTTGATGCTTTAGACAGAAAAACTTCGAGGAATTCTTTTTGGACTTTATTGCTCTGACCCATGTATGCACGTGTATAAGCATGGATATATATGTATAAATCCATATATATATATATATATATATATATATATATGGGTTTATACCATAACATATATGTAAATATGGGTATAACTTGGTACAGCATTGTCTTAGTAGTGTTTTAAATTTAAAAGTGCCTGAAAGTGTCTGAGAGTACATCCCAGGAAAAGCTTTTTATGTAGTCAGTTCTGAAACTGCTCCCTCTGGAGATGGGCCTCTCTATCCATCCCCTGCCCTATGACCCAGCCTTTTGATAGTCATATCACCCAGAACCAACTTTTCTATGGATACTAAATTTTAAAACTTTGAATTTTCTTGTACTACATGTTTTGGGGTCATATTCTTTCACTGTTATGTGGAGCTGAGCATTTCTAGTCCTTAAACAGTGGCTGTTTTACAAGGTGTATTATTTATACCATATGCTTGTGGGTGTTTCCATCTGTATGCCACCTGTAATACTCCATCATTATTAGTAGTAGCTTTGTACTTCATACTTTGCATTTGTTGAGTGTTTTACCGTAAGTTATTAGTTACTGAGAGTAAATCATACATTTGCTTTATCCCTCTACTTGATACTATTTAAAATTTGTCAGATTCAGAAAGCCTCAAGTGTCCTTCAGACTTCTTTAGATAATTATAGACAAGGTTGTTCCCTGAGTCTTCTAAAATCCTTCCAGTCACTTTAGCCATTCAGAATAACAGCATGTAGTGAGACAGTCTTCTTTCAGGGTGAAAACCAGAGAGGAGTCTTATGGGCCACGTGGTTCCTAGCATAGCTGCTGGTATAGATTGTGGTTCTGATTGTTTCACTTGGAGATTCTCACATATCTTTGTCAGTTAGATCTGGAAAGGTGCCCAGGAGATTCCATAGTCCAGAACCTTCTGTTTACATGCAATAAAACTAAAACCAGGCCTTGTTAACTAATGTGCTTGAACTCAAACAGCTGGCAAATGGCAAACTTTAAAACTCCTCTTTGCTCTCTTGCTGTAAGTATTGTCAAGAAACAGGGAAGCATGATGGGTGAAATACTGCAAGTAGGAATGAGGAAGCCCGCTGGCTAGATGTTATTGATTTTTTAAAAATGTTTGAAATGCATTGTTTTCTTTTCCATCAGGCCTCCTCCCACTAATTCTTCCAAAATCTGTTTCAAAAGTTTCCTCATCCCTGAAGCTTTTTAAGCATTCCTGGGTTGAATTAGTAACTCCCTCCTGTTTGCTCACAAGGAAATGTGCACATTCCTGTATGATGGTACTTATCACATTATAATTAATCAATTATCCATCTTCTTTCCTCTCACCACTCATTGTACTAAACTTCTTAAGAGCAGCAACACATCTTTTACTTCTGGCACTCAGTGTTTGATGAGTGAATGAATGGACCAACCACTCCTGTCAGTCTTCCAGTTTCAGTGTTAGGCTTCTTCATTCATAAAAACCACCTGATGTTGCTGGCTTAAAATGTAGTTTTCTAGGCCACGGCACAACAGATCATTATTCAGGACTGGGGTAGGGTTCAAGAATCTGCACTGTTGTTAACTACCTGATGCTTTAATGCAAATGGTCCAGAGACCAGATTTGGCAAGCTCTGCTCTATAATGAGTTCCCCTGAGTCTTGATCCCGACTGGATGTCACAATAACCTGTGGGTCTGAGGAAAAGTATAGTTCTTGTGCTCCTATGCTCCATCTATAAACACCAGTCCCACACCATCATGCTGGCTCCCTGGATGGGCAGTGTCATGTCACACAAACCCCAAGGCTCCCTTCCAGTAAGCTTTGGGCAATAAAGAGGATAACATTTATAGATCATTTTACGTTCTTTAGAAACAGGTAACTCGACTCATGAAGGGTGTATTATCCTGATATGAATCTAGAATCATGAAACTTATTTTGGATATTTCAAATTTGGTCTGAGAATCAAACACAGAGAGAAGTAACTGGCCTAACTGCTGCTAGGCTTTCTGACCCTCTGATCCTGTGATGTATTTCTACCTACAGAGGGACCCCAACTTAGAGGTTCAGCCTGTGATTTTTTTTGACTTTATGATGGTGCAAAAATGATACATATTCAGTAGAAACCATGCTTTGGTTTTGAATTCTGATCTTTCCATGAGCTAGCGACATGCTCATGGAGACCCTCTCTATGCTAGATCCCAGTTGGTCATATAATGATTTGGGGAAACAACTAGCACTCAGTGTGTTGTGTTACTGACCCTTGTTCAATAGGTTGGTTGGACTAAATGCATTTTTGACTTGTAATATTTTCAAATTATGATGGGTTTATTAGACTATGACCACACAGTGCGGGAACGTCTATGTATACTGTAATGTGATTATAGTTTCTTTCACTATTTTTTATAGGTAGCTTGTTTTATATGCACATTTCTGTGGGTCAACCTAATTCATGCTTTTGCCATTTTAAATGGCAAAATAAATATTCTGAGGTTTTTTTGGTGGGTAGGGGGGTGTACCAGGAATTGAACTCAGAACCTCACACCTGCCAGGCCTGCGCTGCACCACTGAGCCAAATCCCCAGATCCTATCCTGCATTTTTTATGCTACTATTTGTTCAACAGTCTTCCTAGTGTCGGATGTTTTATTTTTGGTTATTTGTTATCATGCTAGCATATATACAGTTCTCGGGTTCATTTGTGTTCAAATTATATTTTTGTTTGCATGAATTCCATCAGGGTATACTCTCCAAAGTCAGATGGTTAGAAAAAAGAACAGTGGCAGTTTTATAATTCTCTCTGCATATTATAATATTATTTTCCAGAGACAGCAAACCAATATAAAAGCCCACCAGAGGGTAGAGCATGTTGCTTTTCCCAAACCTTGACCAACATGGAATTTTATTATCTCAGCCTATTTCCGCTAGTTTAATGTGTGTGTATGCCTCAAGAGAACAATTTTACTTTCAAGTTTTTAAGTGATATGAAGACATTCTTTTCCTTGTGGGATAACTTGCTATTTTCAGTTTAAGGACAAATAATTCACCTCTACATTTTGTTTGAGACTCTAGCTGTCTTAATTAAGCCAGATACTAAAGACCTTCAAAACAATGTAAAACAAAAGCAGTTTTATTACTGATTTTTTGTTTTAGAATTGTTATTTCTCCATAAATATATTATTCATGCTACATTTATTACATATCATATATAGTGAATCAACAAATATTTAACAACTCTTCCGTTTTAGTTTCTAAGATTTCTGTCTCTAACTCTATGTATCTATATCTATATCTGTGTCTGCATCTATATCTATATATACTGATAGAGATAACCAAATAAACCAAAGTATTTTGGGGTCATCTACAGTTCTGAAAAAAATATTAGTGGATCCTGCAACAGAGAGTTTGAGAACTGCTACTCTATAAATACTCCTTACAACATCATCATGTTCTTGTTTCATGGTTACAGTGTTTCTCTTTTTTTCACATAGCATATGGATAGTATTTTTTTTAATTTCCTTCTCCTCAGATACTGTATTTTGCTGCTTAGAGATCTTTTGTCTCATATATAGTTATTCAATTGTACATATTAATGTTATAGATTACTGGTTTTCATTGGGACCTTTTCATGCATGTGTATGACATACTTGGATCCTATCTGTTCCCCTTACTCTCTCTTAAACACCCCTCCCCCATTCCTTTCTTCTTGTCTGAATGTCTCCTTCCTATGTTCATGTTTTCTCCCCTAGATTCCACATATTCTAGAAAACGTGATACTTGTCGTATTGGACAGGTTTTTTCTCTTTTTTTCTTTGTGTGCGTGTGTGTGTGTGTGTGTGTGCGCACTTTGCTGAGGACTGAACGCAGAACCTTAGCACTGAGCTACGCACCCACCCCTTTATTTATTTTTTACTCTGAGTCACTGAGTCATTGAGTTGCCCAGGTTGAGCTCCGTATTCCTGCCTCAGCCTCCCAGAGTACTGGAATCACAGGCATGTGCCACCAAACCTCACTACCATCCCACAGTTTTAAGTGACAGGTTTCACTGTCTTTTATACAATTGATTCTGTAGGGATAGAAAACGGAGTCAATGTTAGGTGTTGACTCAGGCTTCAAATTTCAGAGAAAATCACCTGTGTGACTCTGAATTGGGAAACTCTGAAGTGGAAGAGTGGAACAGAACTGCCGGTTGACTCAAGAAAGGCTACAAAGTAGCAACATGTTGCTTTCATGATAAAAAAAATACTCAAACTTTGATGCTGAACTGTAGAGTCTGCTTCAACATGAAAGCGGTTATTGCTGGTCCTGCCTCTCTGATCCCCTCACAGCACTTCTTTTTCTGGACATTTCTGAGAGTCCCGGTCAGGTGGACCACTCCGGTCTCAGTAGGAAGGGCTTCAGGTGGCTGAAGAGTTGAGACTAAAACACGTGCTTGAGAGTTCCTGAGAACCTGAAAACACAAGTTTCTGGCTGGGTCAGTCTTGTCTGTGAGGAGGACAGCTTGGAAGTCAGGAAAGGTCAGTAAGGGCCTGGCTGGGTTCTCTTGGCCTTCTGGGACCTACAGCCATCTTCTCACAGGAGCAAATCAGTAACTGCAGGTTGTTTAGTTCCCATGGTGCCAAACACAAGACGATTATTCTTTTTTTTTTTTTTTTTTTTTTTTTTTTTTTTTTTTTTTTTTTTTGTTTTGTTTTTTGTGGCACCAGGGATTGAACTCACAGCCTTGTGCCTGCCAGACAGGTGCTTAAGCCACTGAGCCACTCCCAGCCCTAAGAGGATTATTCTTAATACAAATTAGGGCTTTTGTTTTGAACAGTGGCTTAAGCTGACTTTTAAAAAATTGACCTCCATTTTTAGTTGTCACACTGAATCTGGTAATTTTTTTTGCAGTCACTTTTGATTCTGTGGAATACTTACACACACAATTTATATCTATATGTATCTATTGTCTACCTACTTTATTTAGATTACTACTCACTTCACTCCTTTAACATGTACAATTTGATGTTTTTAGTACATTCAGTTATTTATGCATCACCACAGTCAATTTTAGAACATTTTTGTCACTTCAAAAAGAAACTGTGTACTCATTAGCAGTCAATTTCCATTTTTCTGCACTCCCTCCCCCAACAACCTCTAATCTACTTTCTGTTTCTATAGATTTTTGTATTATGGGCATTGCATGTAAGGAATCCTATCATATGTGACCTTTTGGTTTATTAGCTTTTTTCACTTAGGATAGTGTTTTTAGGATTTGTCCATGTTGCAGTGTACATCAGTACTTCATTCTTTCTTATTGCTGAGCAATATTTCATTCTATGATAGGCCACTTTTTGTGTACACAGTTGTCAGTTGATGGATGTTTGAGTTGTTTCTACTATTTAGCTATTGTGAATAATGCTACTATGAGTGTTTTAATTTTTGTGGGGAAATATGTTTTTATTTCTCTTCAATGTATAGTTAGGAGTGAAATTGTTGAGATATATGGGAACTGTCTATTTAACTTATTGAGGAACTCCCAGATCATTTTCCAAAACAGTGCCTTGTTTTACATTCCCACCAACAATGCAAGAATGCTGCAGTTTCTCCATAGCCTTGGCAACACTTCTTATTACTCATCTTTCTTTGTTGTAGCTCCCCGCAGTTATAAAATAGCACATTGTTATAGTTTGACTTGCTTTTCCTTGGTGGTTAATGGAATATTTACTCCTGATCCTGGTCCTTTCTTACACTCTTTATAATGTAAAGAAAATTATGTAGGGAATTAAGGAGCACAGTTCATGGTGGCTGCTAGAACTTCCTCTGCTTTTATACATCATGTCTTAATGTGAGGGGCTACCCCTAGCACAAACATGCTCCAGCTATTTTCTTTCATTCCCATTTCTTCCATTCCTATGTCCATCCACCAGTTAGAACCCTAGTAAGGAAGCATCATTGCCTGACCTTTAGTTATGTAGGTTATGTGGCCGCCCTTTTGGTTTGTATTTCTGCTCAGGCAGTGCACAATACTTCTGAATGCACTGAAAAGAAATTGAGGTGCTCTTGCAGAGGAGAATGGATGCCAACAGGAGGACCAGAACCCTGGTTCCGGCCTCTTAGCTGAATCACATCACCAAGGTGAGGACCCAGGCACACCAGGCACACCATTCAGAAATCTCATCATTCAAATAGTGAATAATAATGCTCTACACATGATCATGGAGAAGCTATAACTTGTAATATTTTATCTCAAATTTATATCTGCCCTTCTTAAATACTTGGATACACACGGTTCAGATATATGTCTTCATTTGATCCCTGGTAATCTCCTTTAGTTCCTAGTTATATTCAGTAGTGGTACTGGTATTGTATGCTTTAGCCTTGTGCTTTTTTATTTTTTTGACTCTGGGAATTGAACCCAAGGCCTTTGCACTGAGATTTATCTCCAACTTTCTTCTTTTCTTTTTTTCCTTCTTTCTGTTTTTTAAGACAAAAAAATTTTTTTGCGATGTCACTAAATTTCCCAGATAAGACTTGAATTTGCAGTTCTCAGCCTCCCAGAGTGCTGGGAGTACAAGTGTGCGCCTCCACACCCAACTTCATTGCACTTACAATGCCCTTTTGTGAACTACCCAGTGAATTTAACTATCACTATAATAATATCATGAAAAAGTCATATTCTCCCATCCAAGTACTAACTGGGCCTGACCCTGCTTAGCTTCAGAGATCTGATGAGATTGGACATTTCAGGTTGGTATGGCCACAGACAAAAAATCATGTTCTGAAGTCAAAACAAATGGGTAAAAATGAGCGCCCAGAAGTCCTTCTATTTGCAAACCAGGTTATTGCTGGCCTATGAGTTTGTGC
Organism: Dasyprocta punctata; assembly: GCA_004363535.1. Taxonomy (NCBI): domain Eukaryota; kingdom Metazoa; phylum Chordata; class Mammalia; order Rodentia; family Dasyproctidae; genus Dasyprocta; species Dasyprocta punctata. The sequence goes on along the minus strand of RJWM01001289.1, from coordinate 60,024 downwards.
TTGCAGGTGTGAGTTCACAATGGAGATCAACTTTCTCTCATACATGTAGCTCCTAACTGCGAGAGGTATTGGCTGAAGATTCAGCAATGTCAATGTAAGTGACAAAAAGGATTATTACACTAAGAACAGTTTGGAAAAAATATAGTCCTTGGGAATTCCAGGCTGCATCCATGGTGCTTGCAGGGAGGTAGAAGCTTTCACATGACAACAGCCCCTTGGTGTGCTCTGTTGTAGCAGGAAGCTGACTTGAAGGATTGAGCTGCTCGCAGTGAGAAGGGCTGGATCAAAATAGCAGCTCGGGACTCTGGTCAGAGATCAGATATCCTTAGAGAGCTGACTCCTCTGCACAGCTTAGGGAGAAGAAGTCAAGTGCCCTAGATCTTTTTCTTGGGCTTCAAATTCTTCCTTCTCCCATCATCCTTCCAGAACTGGGCAGGAGCCATGACTGTAGGCATCCTGGACCCTGAAAACTTCTCCTAGGGATGCGTTATCAGACAAAAGCAAGCATGCCCATTCACAGGCCACTGAGGGTGTTTTAGAGCGTTCTGCCCGTTACTCAGCTAAGACGTATTTTACGGCACATCAGGATTGCACTTGTAATTGTGATGATTTCTTAAAACTAATAACTTCATTTAGATTTTTCTATTTTAATTCAAGGCATTCTTCAGCAGAAATAAGGAAACAGTTTACTCTCCCACCAAACTTTGGCCAATGCCGCCGACAGAGCATAAATACAACGGGCTTCCCCTCTGTTCAACTAGTAAGTATGAGTCACAGGTTTGCTCAGCAAATGGTCAAACGCTCAAGTGCTCGGCATACTGTATGCGTTTGCTCCCTGATTAGCCTTTTGTCTTCGCACTGCCGCCTAACGTTCTCCATGCGCTAACTAGTTCACAACTCTGACTGCTTTGGGATGTGAGGTACTGTCTGTCTCTCCTGCCAACCAGGGCTAGACTGCAAGTAGGACTGTGCAGGGCTGTAGTTCTGACATCTTTGAACTTTGAGGACTTCCAGAGTACTCAGTTTCACCCATATTATAATTGCTATTTGGGGAGAAGACTCACCTGGAAACTTACTTTTGTTGGAAGAATTTTATTCCAAAATCTGAAAAACCTAAGTTAGTAATCTTTATAAAATCACTTCAAGTGTAATTTGCAATAACATATATCTGTTTTAGGTGATGAATTTGGGCAATTTATAGTCATTTAATCTCTACACAGTCAAGGTATAGAATGCTTTCCCTGGTGCCTTTTGCAGTCAGTCTCTTTTCCTAGACCCCAACCCTCAGACCCCAACCCAGGCAGTCACTGAGCCTCATCTGTGGTTTAATTTTGTCCTACCTGGGACTTATTACAGTTGGAATCATGCAGTCTGTAAAACTTTGTGCGTGCATATGTGCGTGCATGTGCATGTTTATGGTGCTGGACAGCCCCAGCCACTAAAAAAATAAATAAAATGAAATTTTTTTTTTTTTTACATTTTGAGACAAGGTCTTTGTAAATCACTAAGTTGTCTTGGTTGGGCTTGAACTAGAAAACCTCTTGTTTCAGCCTCCCTCTTTCTGGGATTACAGCCACATCTGGTACAAACCATTTTTTTTTAAATAATCCCCTTCTCAATACCTATAGTTTCATACTAACAACAATTATTCAGTTTATGTATGTGTTATATTGCTTGAAGACTGAAAGCCAGACATATGACAGGTGAGACAAATCTGACTTAAATGAGATGTTTTGCAAAACCACGCATGGTTATTCGTTTCCTTTGTGAGAGCGCTCTAACACTCTCTAGTTCACTTCCTCACATATAGCACAGCAGCACTTTTTGGCGGGTCCTGGTGGTTATCATGAGGAGGTTAAGCTATTTTTTGCTTCCACTTACTACTTCAAAACCACTTCTGCGCTTAGAAATTTTGTAACCTTCCCCTCATTTCCTGTACCCGCCATTTTGTCTCCTGTAACAATTTACACGCCGGGTAACTGTGTATCCTTTAAAGGTATGTTTTACTGGAGTGATTTGCGGTTCTTTGAGAAGGATAATTTGTGTGTTGTGTCATTAATAAAGTAGCAAAAATATATGGCACCTTTTACTGTGATAGGTAGCTTGCTGTGACATTTCTTTGAAAAACATATTTGTGATTTCATTAGCTTGCTAGGCTGCCCTTTTTATTTGTGCTTTTCCTATCTGTTTCACAATTGCAGATTACAGTAAAAGCACCACAAGTGGGTAAAGTCCATGCTTTCAGATATATCACCGGAACTTTAAACCAAGTTAAGTTAGGTATGATTCTTGGTTTAATTTGGTGGTAATGTATAGTTATTTACAAACAAAAATTTTAAAAAGATTTCTGATTTGGGTTTTGTATTCCAAAATACGTGAAATTTATTTTGATGTGACTGGACATATTTAAATTTTGAACAAGGTGGGGTGTTTGGTGCTTTGCTTTTTCTGTAAGGTACACAGCTTTCTGTAGCACAGTGTCTGTCTTGAGAAATAGCTTGGCATGGACATCACTGTTGAGAGACTTTTAGAAAGTTTAGCTGTCAGGTGTTTGTTAACCCTTTGTCTCCTTACTGGTTTTTACTTTAATGCTACAGCCTTAAATTTGTCAGGGGGAGTCCTTTTTAAATACAAAGTTAAAAAGAAAAAATTGCTTAATATTTGCAAGCATTCTTTTAGTCATTTGTTGCCTCCTCAGAAGGTCAAAAGTAAATGTTGAGAAACTGCTTTAGTAGTTATGAAGTCCAGTTAAAATTAACTGTGACTTTGCTACTCATCTTCTAAGAGAAGATATTAAGAAAAAAGCAAAAGCAAGTGAAAATGTTAAAACTACTATACATAAAAAGCATATGTTCCTATCTGTCCTCCTTTAATCCTGGTTCATTTTGCACATGAATATGCTTTAAGATATGTTAAATTTGAGTGCTGATTTTTTTTTTTTTCCCAGTTTGGCTTTCTGAATTTCTTTTCCCAGTTTAAGCTGTCTGTTGCCCTTGTACCTTCTACTTATAGGGAAGGAGGAATGTGGGAATCAAGACCTAAATTCTTTTTTCATTTTTAAGTAAATGTTCTGCTTGGAAAATCCCATCTCTCCCTAATAGTCACCAGGTATCACGTAATATGAGAATGGTGATGACCATATTTTCCCTGAGTTAGCTTCCTGATGCAGGTTCCCTAGAAGAAAACATCAACTTAGATGTTTGTTTCCTTTTACTTTAAAGAAGTATCTGTTTTCCTTGAAAGATAATGGGATATTGGAGCAAGATTTGTTTACATCAAGGCAGAGTAGTAGGTTATTTAAGGAAACTGAACCTGACAGCTGTAGAAAACTTTTCTTAAATCAGAGACCGTAGGACATTATACTATTCTAGCCAACTGAAAAATAAGACCAAGTGCATTTTGACCTATTTTCTCTTACTTTTATTTATGTAACCACTATTTCAACAACCTCACATGCTGATACAAATAGTTGTTTAATTTTTTAAAAACTATTCAGTGGAAGTCAAATTATTTTGAAATGAATCACAAGTTTATTGTCATTGCTGTTTTTTAAGAGTGAAGAGGTTTGGTATGAGATGGCTCTGGAGTAAAGGATAATTGCCACTTATAAGCTGTGTAATGTGGAACAAATTACTTAACCTCTCGGAAGGCATCAAGTTCCTCTTTTTACAAAATTGGCACACTGATGCTGCCCTCATTAAAGTCAGTATAGTTGCATAATCTGTGTAAGCAGTGGCTAGTATTGCTGTCATATGCGTTGGGCATTATGGAGACACTGTGGAAGATTAAAAGTAGATAAATAGGAAGTGGACTTGGGTTCTGAAGGGCTTGTGATCTGTTTGGGAAGATGGGTAATACAGAGAATCCATGCTGGCTTCAAACCTGGTAGGCATTCAGAAGAGAGAAAGGGCTACAATGTGATCAGAGGCAAAGGCTCTATGGAGGAGACTGAAAAGACTTAGAGGACAGAGTCACAGCCCTGGCTGTATATTAGAATCTCCTCGGAACTTTAGACACACACATAGAGCCATGCCCGCCAATCACCAGTTAAGTCAGAAAACCTGAGCATGGGGACCAGCTAGTACTAGTTTAAAGTCCCTAGGGACTTCAACATGTGGCCCAGTTTAAGTATCATTTAATGATTTTATGTAGGCTGAAATGATTCAAGCAGGAGAAACAATATTTTAAAAAGTTTCTTTTGTTGTTCTTTATACCCTGAATTGCAGAATGCGTAGTAAGCAGGGATCCCTTGCTAACCCTGTAGTTATATCTTTATATCATTAGTTGATTTAAAAAAAAAGCTAGTTGCATGTTTGTTGTTTCTGTTTTATTATTTCTGGATTTTTTTTTAACTCTTTGTCAATGTTAGCTGTGATGATTTTATGTACATAGTTTTGAATTTAAAACACTTTCAAATGTTGTAGTTTTTCATATAAAGATTCATCATTAAGAGTTAGTTTTCTAGACGTACTAATAGATTTGTCCTGCATCTGTTTTGACACACCTGCTGGAATCCTTTCTAACAAAGAAAGGCCAAAAAGAGAGGGGCTCTGTCAAGTAAATATTCATGGGTAGACTCACCCACTGACTTGGGCATTCTCTGGTGCCATAGCCACGTATATCGGATTACTAGAAACTCTGATGCCAGCCATCTGTATCAGCAAACAATTTTATATCCTGTTAAAATGAAACTGTAGAATGCTAAAACTGTTTTCTTATTATTGAGAAGAGAATGAAACACACAAGAGAAGGGTTGGCTGTATGCCTTGAGAGAGTAAGGAGGATTTAAGACTGTGTGTATGCAGTTAATAACCTTGGGATACATTTTATGGAGGAAAAACTACTACTGTTTTTAAAATAATAATAGAAAAGTTATGAATGAAATGGAGTGAATCAATTGGACCATAATGGTTATGGATGAAGAAAAGGATGAAAAATCCATATCCTGAATATGTACTAGAACATGGTTACATGACATGTTTGTATGTACTTTTTTTTTAAGTCTTATTTTTTGAAGTATTCATTTTTATTCTGTGCATGGGATTCTGTGAAATATAGCAGCTTTTCTCCTTTACAACTAAGGATGACTTAAGTAGCTAATCACTTGATCAAATGGCCCTTTTATTTTCTGATTCCATTGTTGTTCCGTGTACCTCGTTCTTCATGGAGTTGGGCTTCTCTTAGGTCTCACTGACTGCACGGAAGGCACAAGATGGAAAGCAAAAATCTTCATACGGTTTTCATGTGTATTCACAGTAGAAGATGAAAGTGTAGCACATACACTGTGTGCAGAGCAGGCATTTTATCAGTGCCGTTGTAAACCAGGGGAATCAAATCAGTCTTGGTAAAAGCAGACCGATGCCCGTGACACTTGTCATTATTTCAGTGGCACTGGCAGAAGAGAAGATTGCATTGGTGGGAGAAGAGGAGCGCCGCTTAATTTAGGCCAAGAAGTCCTGTGGAATCACTGAAGCCAGAGGACTCTTACCACCTGCAGCTCTGTTTACTTAAAGGTAGTAGAGCTGAGAAGACTTTCTTATTTCCTCACTCAATCACTCACTCACTCATTCATTTATTTATTTGGGAAATAGTTACTGGGGCTCACTCTGTGCCAGGAACTTCCCTAGGAGCTGATACAATTGTGAGTATAACAAAGGGTCTGACCTCATAAGAGCTTACATTTTAGAATGAGAGGCACAGACAAACTAGCACATACAGACTGTGACGGGACAGGAAGGCCTTTGAAGAATGAAACAGGAAAGCGAATAGTGACATGGAAATAATGCTAATTCAGATTGGGTGGTCTGTGAAGGCCTCAGTCTGTGAAGGAGAATTCTAAATGAACCTGGCAGATCTCCAAGGACAGGTGTCCGGTCAGAAGGAGTAGCAAGTGAAAGACCTGTAAGGCAAGTGTGTGTGGCATACTCAAGAAGCATCAAGGAAGAAGAATGTGGGCTGAACAGAGTGGGCCCCTGGAGAAGAGATTATAGAGAAACAGGGCTGGGTTGGAGGACTCAGAGACCACAAAAACATGAGGGTTTACACTCAGATAAAGGTAAGAAGCCCCTGGAAGCATTGATCACAGGCCCATCACCATCTGACTTTATAAGAAATCATTTATACAGCGTTTGCTATGAGGCTGACTGTGGCTGCTATGTGGAAGCAGGCTGGTGAGGACAGGGCAGGTAGGAAGATGTCACCATAACTCAAGAAAATAGTGATACTGCTTTGGAATAAGAGCAGCACAATGAGAAGTAGAGAAGAGGTTGGATTCTACATATGTTTTGGAAGCAAAGTGGGTGAATGTTCTGATGGATGATGGATGTGGTCTAAGAGAAAGAGAAGAATCAACATTCTTTTGACACCAAAGTTGTTGGCCTAGGAATAGAACGGCCCCTTGATGACATGTAGAGGCTCAGAAGGTATGGGCTGAACAATTTGACAGGAAATGAAGAGTAATCTTGAATTTCTTGTGATTTAGAGCCCTGTTAGATTGCCATCTGGTGATGCTGAGGTTAAGGTGTAATTGGAAAAATCAGACTGGCTTTCAAGACAGAGGTTGAGGCTACAGATACAAATTTGTAATTTTTTCTTAAATGATGGCATTTAAAATCTTGGGAATACATGAGATGGTGTGGAATGTTTTAGAACTGCACCCCAGGGCCCTGTAAAAAACTGGTGCCCTGAAGGTAATGTGGCCAGCCACCAGTTTGTCCCCTGTGTGAGGAGTTTCCTAGTAGGTGGGGACTTTCAGTGACTGGGACACATGGGACTTGCCCTGCATGGAAAGCAAGTGTTTCATGACAATCTATCAAGTCATTTAACCTGCCTCTTTTCATTATCTTTGTAAAATACTGTTCAGATTTGTCATTTAGATCAGTTACCAATATGCTATCTATGTACTGAGCTCTGCTAGCAGTTATGTAAATTAATTTTAAACAAATATAGTCCTGGAATTCTCAATTTTAGAGCAATTTGAATCTTACCTTTTGTCAGGAGAAATAATCTCTTGACATGTGTTGGAAAGCAAGGAAAATCTCAAATTTATTTAATTTATAAAGGGATGTTTGCATGTAAGCTTTTAGGGTTTTTATCACATTTTTTGTGTTTTTCTTAGTCTACTGGCCAGACCTCTGGAAGAAGTAACTAAAAAGAATGGTTACACAAGCCTTCACTGGAGAAGTGTTAAAAATTACTTACGAGCAGAGAGTACATTTCCTCACTTATTGCCTGAGCCCAGTAGTTTACCATGCCTGAAACCCACAGGGCAGACAGGGAGAGGACCACAGTAGGCTGGAACCCCTTGGACACGAGCTGATGCTTGGCTTCTCTGAACTTCAGGACAGCCTGCACCTTCTCGGGAAAGGCTGCTGACTGATTAAGTCAGGCCCACCCAGGGCAATCTCTTTCCATTAATTTAAAGTTAACTGATTAAGGACTTTAATTGCAATAGCAATATCTCCTCACAGCAGCACCTGAATTAGTGTCTGATTGTATCACTGGAGGAAGATGTGCATATGCTACAAAAAGCCACAGCCTCCCTCTGTCCTCCAACTCTATCTGGAAGCCTAGGCTGTCTGGACACATGTCACGAAAGGAATTTGAGGGAATACAGTTCAGCCTCCCCTCCTTTGTATTGATGCACAGCACCATGCACTCAGTAGATATCCAGTAAATTGCAAAATGAGGGAGTTGGTATCCTTTGCTCCAGGTCCTTGGACAATCTGTCCTATAGATGACAGAGGTTACTGTGAGTCTAATTTTTCATCATTTGTAGCAATTTTTATAAGTTCCTGCAGAAGTTATTTCAAAGCCTGACCCTAACCTGTTCTGTGTGATGATGGGTAGGGGCGAGGGAGTAGGGGAGTCTGCTTTCTCCCTTGGCCTTGGCCTTCTGTGGTCACAACAGGTTGGTTTGTTCTGTGCACAGGTGCACACCCTCTGGTAGAGTGCAACAGTGTCTTTCTACAAACCCAGTCTGCACCCGAGTCCCGCAGGGGCCGATCTGAGTCCCTGGAGAGGACTGGGGTCCTCTCCTCTGCTGATTGCAGGTCCCAGTCAGAGCCAAAGGGAGTATGTCTGTCCTTTCCCATACCGTCTAGAAAAAATTAGGGAAATCCTTTGCTCTCCACTGAGGTTCGTCCTGTTGCCTTCTAAGTCAGTTGCCTTCAGGAATCCAGGTGGGAAGAATTTTGCCCAAATCACAGCTTCATCCTTCCTCCCCAACAAAAGTCATTCATGCCTCTGTTACCAGCAGGGACAATAAAACTGGGAGGGGACAGGCGAACCACATTTATATTCTCTAATCTTAATTGCTTTAACATCTTCAAGAACACTTTGTCCCTCTTCTCCAGCTTGAAGCCCTTATTGTTGTGTGATTTCAAGGGATCAAAACTGTTTTTGTTAGCATTTCCCTTGGGTCTGTCCTTGTTTCCCTTCAAAGCATGCAAATCAAGAATCTTTGGTGTTTGGTTTGTCACTGCACTGTGGGTAGAGGTCAAGGAAAAGTGTCTCCTTGGGCTGATGGTCCACATGGCCTAGCACTGCCGTTATTATTACTGTTATTTTTATCAGTCATTGCTACTATTTTTGTGATTACACAAATCTACTTGATATAAGTGATTCTCTTCCTTAAGACTTACTTCCTAAGTCTTTGAATTTCACGGACAAGAAAAAGGGCTCTGTTTACCTGAAGACTGACAAAATGTTGACAACTTTTAATATTATCTACTAAAGAAAATATTATTTAAATTACTATCTCTATCACTTCTTTTATTCCTTCTGTCTCTCTCTCCCTCTCTCTTGCTGTGGAAGGATAAAATTCAGAACAAAAGAGCAGCTCTTGTAAGATGAGTCAGTCTAGCCGTGAAATTTTAGCAGATTGCCCTGTATTTGCTCGTGGAGGTGCAGTTCGGTGAAAACCTCCTGCAGACCAGTACCAGTCAGCCTGGCAGTGCTTGGAAGTCACTGTGCTGGAGGCTTTTCAGTGAGTCTATCTCGCTGTTGACTGTGATTTTGTATGAAGTACTTTTGAGATTCAACATATAGGATAACTCAGGCCAAAGGAAACACTGCACCTAAACACTCCACCAGTGTTGAGTTTGCCTGAGTTTCTGGAAACTTACCTCCATCCCCTACTTCACTGTATTTGGGTAAACAAAACATGGCCTCAGAGAGCTTTTGCAGGAGGAATTATAAAATTTCAGCAAAGCCTTGTGATTTCATTTTGGATCTCCTCAGGATTCCTCATCAAGATGCAATTAAGCTGAGAAAAATTCTGCCTTGGGGTGTGATTTTAATTACTCATCGTGTTATGACTTGACTTTCCATTGCTGTATTTCTTTTCCTTTCCATATCACCACTCCTGTGTTTGACAGCTCCTCCAGCGTCACTTCGTTTTAGGCTAATAACAAAATGCAAAGTTGAACAGGAGGGCAAGGCACATATCTACTGTTGCCTTCCTGCTTTTACCAGAAACTGTGTGGGACCATCCTTTTCTTTTCCCTACCTTCCAGCCTCAGTTCTATGACCCAGTGGAGCCAGTGGACTTCGAAGGACTTCTGATGACCCACCTGAACAGCCTGGATGTGGAGCTGGCCCGGGAGCTGGGAGATCTCACTGACGATGACTTGGACGTGGTGTTCACGCCGAAGGAATGCAGGACTTTGCAGCCCTCTCTGCCAGAGGATGGGTAAGTTTTCCTAAAATGTAAATGAGGCTGTCATTGTTATGATCATTATCAGCAAATTAGGGGTGGGGGGAGTGTCTTTATTCTGAATCTCTTTTAAAAAGAAACGAAATTACTCTATGCATTAGGAGGCACAGGGCAACATACCATACTATCACCTAGATGCAGACAGCTTTTAAACTGGTTTGGCCAGTCTTGAAAATCATGTGAGGATTAAGTCAGTTTCAGAGGATAGAGTGGAACAGAATGGTATGTTCTGGAAGAGGAACAGAGTGCAGGCTCTAGAGCTGGACTACCCAGATGCCCACTAGTCACATGACTCACGAACTTCACTGTCCCATTTGTAAAAATATCAAGAGTTTTGATAATCACTGAAATGCCTTCATACAGAAGCATTTTACTTGTTTCCATGCAAGAGATCAAGTTAGAAACATGTTATATTTATTGAGCATCTACTCTGTGTGAGGTACTAGAATAAAAAGATGATTAAGGCAAAATCCCCGGAGATCTTATCAAAGGTAAAGACAATAGGGAAAGCACTGTAGAATATGTTCTGTATGTGAATAACTATTCACAGTTGAGTTGTTAGACATGGATATTAGCTCTTGGTATCAAACAAATGATGGATTTATATCTAAATGAATATCCTATTGCTGTCATAAAAAGAAAAAAAATTGATGTCTCAGGAGATTTAGGGTGAGTTTTTGTTCGTGTTTATTTTGAAAGCAAATTTAAGGCCCACAACCTCCTGGACATTTTCAACCTTCTCATTTTTTCCAAAAAGTCCCAGAAAGGAGTACATGCAACGCAACCCCTTTTTATTTACTCACAATTTAAGGAGTCTGGATGACAGTGACATGGTAAATTCCAGTTCACTCTGGTTGAGACAGTTCCCATTCACACAGAAAAGCTGGCTACCTATGCAGCTCTCTCGTATACTGCATACTCATTTTCCAGAAAACAAGAACATTGCCATTCTTGGGAGACATCTTTCCCTGTCGTCAGTTAATTTTTTCAGACATGACTTTAATATAGCTATCACTTATTACCTTCCTCTTGGTAGAGAGTCATTTCATTTTATTTCTTGGTGTAAAATTTATGGCTCATTACCTTCAAATGTGGCCAGAATCTTGGAAAACTCTGTTTAAGCACTTAAAATAAATTTAGAGGAAGGAAGTTCTTTTTTGGAGCTTGTTAGAGTAGACAGTTTTTTCATAGCATTATTATTATTATTTTTTTTTTTAGTAGATTATCTGGCCACTAGAACTTTTAGCTAACACGGTATCTGTCTGAATTTAAAGCAACCTCTACTGTTCTGGTCCCTGCCACAGTGTTGTGTATAAGCAAAGCAGAGGCAGGCATCCTCACAGTCCCGAGAGTAAACAAGAGTTGACCCCTGGCGGGCACCCTTTGGTTCAGCCTGGCACAGTGTGTTGAGCTGTCATAATGTGGCTTTGAGTGCAAATTCCACTGGTGAATCCCTCCCACTTTCTGTGACTCGGGGGCAAGATTCTTATCATTTCATCCTTCTGTAAGATAAGATTTATTGTAGTGCCTGCCCTGTGAGGCTAATTAGGAACTGACTGAATTAATACACACAAAGCAGGTACACAGTAAAGGATATAGAAAGTGTGAGCTATCACATACAGCTCTTACTAAGTGTCAGACAATCCTCTAAGCACTTTCTACACACACTTATTTAATCTTCATCACAGTTCTCTGAAGAAGGCACTCTTATTATAATCACCAGTTTTAGGGGAGAAAACTGAGGCACAAAATGGTTGAATGGCTGCCCCAAGGTCAAAGAGCTAATAAGGGATGAACCTGGGGTCTAGGCAGGCAGAGCTCAGAAATCATGTGTCGAAACCTTTACAATACTCTACTTCCATTGACAAGTGAGTTCTGTTCTTATCCCCTGTGTTCGTCAGCTTTCCCTTACTGAAACAAATACCTGAGATAAATCGATTTAAAAAGAGAGAGGGTTTGTTTTGACTTACAGATTGGAGGTTTCAGTTCATGGCCAACTGGCCCCATTGTGTTGTGCTTTGAGCCTGTGGTGTCACAAAACATCATGGCAAGAGCCCGTAGTGGGTAGGGGAGGCCCATTCACCTCATGGTCAGGTGTGAAAGACAGACAGGAAGAGAGGAAAGTCCCACAATCCCTTTTGAGGGCACAACTCAAGGACCTAAGGCCCCACATCCTAAAGTTTTTAACCACTTGACAGTAGCACCAAGCTAAAACTGAAGACTTGACCATGTGGTCCTTTGAGGACATTCAAGATATGATCTATAGGATAGCCTTTTTACAAGTGAGAAAAATAAGACATACAGCATTAGTCTATTTATCTCTAATATTAATGTATTTATGACAATAAAATGTAGCATTATTCCTGATTTCAAGACTTATTTCCTCTAAGCAGATGTGGCAGGGACTATCTAACTTAATGATCACCAACCAAAACTAATGCCTGCATAATTATCAAAGCCTAAGATAGCTGTTCTTCTTGGCTTTCTGAAAGGAGAACATGCAGATCCTAACAAAAATTCACATGAGCGAAAAATTATCTCTGTTAGAAATAAGTATTTACACCTATTTTTCTTATTTTGTATTTAACTATAGCTATTCTACTTGTCTTATGTAATGAGTAAAGCCTTCAGGAATAGATGTAGTTTAATGATTCTCTATGCTAAAACCCACAAAGCAGAAAATGCCGTGTTTATCTCATCAAAGGAAAACTCTCGGTGCCTCAGGGATACTTAGACACTTGAATGGCCAAGAATAACCTTAATATTCTCATTGGTATGGGTTTGAAATCCTGTTGTGCCCATTGGTTATGGTAAGTGGTTGTTTTGTTGATTTTGCCCAGTAATACCATGTTTTTCATCTTATTTTCCACCTAATTAGGGTGGACCTGGACCCTCATGTCAGAGATTGTGTTCACACCTATATTCGGGAGTGGCTAATTGTGAACCGGAAGTAAGTTACTTTTTCCCTTTCTTTATATGTAAAAGTTAATTTTATTTGTTAGCCTTCTCTTATTTTTAATTAATAGATGTTTTGAGCAGCTTTAAGTTAATAGAAAAACTAATCAAAAAGTCCTGAAAGTTCTCATATATTCCCTGGCTAATATCTTCCCCCTCCTACCACATACAGTTTCCCTTATCATTAACATCTGGCATTAGTTTATATTTATAGTAATTACTCACCAAATGTTGATACATTATATTAGCAAAATTCTATAGTTTGCTTTTGTGTTTGTAGGATTCTTTTTATTTATTTATTTATTTTTGAGTTTATGGGTTGCAGAGAATGAAATCCAAAGTCTTGGGCATGTTAAGCAAGTGCTCTAGAACTGTGTTCATATTGTGTGTTGTACATTCTGTGGATTTTGACAAATGTATGACACATATCTGCCCTTGTGGGATTATGCAGCATAGTTTCACTGCACTAAACATCCTGTGTTCCCCTGTTTATTGCTCTGTCCTTTGCTGATAATCACAATCTTTCTTACTGTCTCTCTAATTTTACCTTTGTTGCTTCATATCTTCTGATAGCTTGATAGTTCATTTCTTATTGTCACTGAAAAATCTTCTATTGTATATATGTGCCACAGTTTATCAGTTCATTCATGAAGATAGTTATGTTTTAAACATAAACAGTATAGCCTTTAAGCCAAGTGCATCTGCAGACACCTGTAGTCCTAGCTATTCCAGAAACTGAGGCAGAGCTATCTTTTGAGCCTAGGAGTTTGAGGCCACCCTGGGCAACATAGCAAGTCTAATCTCAAAATATAAAGTAGAGCTTTTGTTATTGTTGTTTTATTTTTATCTGATGAATTCCTGAGAGAAATATTGTAAATGAATTGAAAATTGGCATTAGATTCAGAACTATCATTAAAATCTGTGATCCAGAAAGAAATTACTTTTAGCTTTCCTGTCAGAAGGGCCTTTCTCTCTTGATTTAATCAAATGTTTCATGATGTTGCTCTGAACTTTTGATCTTTATGGTACTGATCTGGACAGCTCTGTCTCTGAGAAATAGCTAAACACACTGAAGGGGTGTGTGTGTGTGTGTGTGTGTGATGGGAGCCACTTTGAGTTGGGCCACTCCCCCTGAAGATACATCAGAGAAGAGAAGACATAAGCAGCTTAAAATTGGATAGCCTCACTTTTCTCGTACTTCAGTTAGAACTACTGTTCCCTGGGATAATTGATGAAAGACTTAGGGGATTGGGTGTTAGCCAGCACCTGGAAGTGTGCCATTGAACTTGCAGTGATATTTTTTGGAGTAATGTCAGTATGCATACTATTTTCAGTAGCTGGGGAAGAGAACGCATTGCTTATAAAAAGTAATTAAGAGAAAGCTGCTAATCCATCGTCCCTTCTAATGCAAGTGGAAAACAAAGTTTGCCAGGCGCTCAAATAAGATTATGCTTTGCTGGTAATAAATAAAAGATTTCAGAACAAGTTGTTCTCAAGCTTTCCAATGTTATAATTAGAAGTACTTTCTGGGTTTTAAAGTTCTAAAAACATCTGAGAAAGAACAATAAATAGAAAGTATCATTTTACTAAATTTGGTGTTCAGATTTATTTTCTATGTGAAACACTGGTACTTTTTCATTCCTCTTGGCAAAGCAGTCTCCTGTCTTTCACAAACTTAAAAGAAGAAAAGAGCTTTATTTAGAATCCTCATTTTGGAAATCATAGGAAAACAAAACCAAAATAACTCAATTTCACTATATATAGAAAAACATCTTTAACTTTTGACATATAGACTTTGAATTATGTTTTGTTGAGGGTATGTTTGTATAAAAACTAAATCAGATTATGATACTGGCATATGTTTTCAGTTTTTACAATAAGCAGTGATTGCCAGGCATGGTGGCACACACCTTTAATCCCAGCACTCAGGAGGCTAAGGTAGGAGTAGCGTTGTGAGTTCGAGGCCAGCTTGGGCTACAACGTGAGCACAAGGCCAGCCTGAACTACATAGTGTGACCCTGTCTCAAAAAACTAGGGCTGGGAGTTTGGCTCAGTGGCTTAAGCACCTGCCTGGCAGGCGCAAGGCTGTGAGTTCGATCCCCGGTGCCACCAAGGAAAAAAAAACAGTGCTTATCTGTCTTTACCATTAAATAGTATTCTTTGACACAGTCATTAGTGATTATATATGTATACCACAATTAATTTAACCAATTTTAATGCTGAGATGACTCCTGTTTTTCATTTTTACACTTAAAATGTAGAAACATCCTTTTCACTGAAACTTTCGCACACTTACAATTTTTTTCTGTTGTAATAAATCTCAATAATAGAAATCTCTGTGTCTAAGGGTATGTGTCATATGGAATAATGGATTTTAAAATATTAATAACATACACAAATCCTTACAAATATTGAATGTTATTATTTATTAACATTTCCAGTATTTTTGATAAAAAGACTGTCTTTTATTTGCAATTTCTTTGATCATTAGATGGGGCATGTTTTCCCATATATTTGTTGACCACTTATCATTTTTCCTTGGTGCTCTGCTTATTTATGAAATTTGTACAACTCTTAAGCTATTTGGTCTTTATATATTTGGGAGCACTTTTTAAAAAAGACATTAGCCCTTTATCTATCACATCAGTCCCTTACCTAGTATGCCTTAATGAAAATAGAACTTTTGCAAATGGAAGGAGACCAAGATTTGGAAAGAGCAGGGAAAGAGGGGAGGTGCAGGGGATTAAAAAAAGAAAAATTAAGATGTGTTATGTATATGTACCAACTCCCCACAATAAATGTAATTATTATGTACTGAGAACATGTACTAATAAAAAAAAGTTACTCTTATTTATGTAATTAAATGTATATGGATGTTTTTTCCATAAAATTTCTATTTTTGGTTTTGTGCTTAAAATTTAATTCACAAACCTAAAAGTATTAATCCAAATCAGTTGCCATTTGATTGTTGCTTTTGTTCCCATGTGAATTCATTTGTTTTCCCTTCTACAGAAGCAATGTTTATCCATACATTTCCTTTGCTTAAATTTTTGTGTCTTTTTTTTCATAAAGCAATATCAGTTTTAACTTTGTTTCACAATATACTGGGGCAGGTAGAGATTACCCTTTGTCTAGTTCTCTGCACATCTGTGTAAGGGACCAGAAACCAGCTGTTGGACAAGTAGAAACATGAGACTTCAAAATTCATATTTAGTTTCTGGCAAATCTTATCTAGCATTTTATTGAGAGGATGTATTTTTCGATCCCTCTGTTTGGTTCTCTAGTGCTCTGAATCTGACACGCTACACATGAAAACTGCAATTCCTACCATATACTCCTCCCAGGTTTCGTTCTATGTGTGTCCGTAGTGTTTTACTTGGGAGAATCCATACCTATGCCACTCACTCTTCCTCTTCCAGCTCTGCTACATTTGCAACTCAGTTGTTTTCTAAGCATTGCTCCTGTGTGGTTGTAGAATGACAGCAGAAGGAAAAGGGCAAGAGGAAGGTAGTGGTTCACATAAGTGAGGCCAGGAACTTCAACAGTAAGGAAGCAGAACTCAGCTTCTGGTTAGTGTAGACCCTGTTCAGGGACTGATAGCAAGGAAGATGTTCAGAACCTTCCTATCTTTATTCTGGGAGCTTCCCTGTGAAGACAAAGTGTGGTACATGTTTCCCTTTCTGAGCAACATCTGATCCCCAGAGCTTCCTTCCAGGTTCCGGCCACCCAGATCTGCTGGTGTGGGTGAGTGTCTATTTTTTTCATGTTTTCATAGGAGTAGGTGGTTTATTGGGCAGGCAAAGGAAGAGGCAGTAGGAATTGCTGGCCAGTTGTTAGTCATTAATTCTTTAGTTGTTAGTCATTAATTCATGTTTTTTGAATATTTTATGTGACAAAGAATGCATGCTCATTTTTATTTATTTATTTTATTTATTTATTTATTTGTGGCACTGGGGATCAAACTCACAACCTCACGCCTGCCAGACAGGTGCTTAAGCCACTGAGCCAAACTGCTGGCCCTAGTTTTTTCAGACAGGGTCGCACTATGTAGCCCAGGGTGGCCTTGAACTCACAACGCTCCTCCTACCTCAGCCTCCCAAGTGCTGGGATCAAAGGCATGCTCCACCATGCCTGGCTGCACACTCATTTTAGAAGAAAGCAAATAATATGGGTTTAATATGATTAAGTAAAAAACAAGTCTCTTGTCTCACCCACCCTACACACACAGAGCTGCCTGTCCTTGTCTCCCTCTTCACTGCCTGCAGATCAGCACTGTGACCTTCCAGATTGTCTTTTCTTGCTCTCAAAGATGTATGTGGCTGTCATGTTTTTTACATAAGTATGTATATGCATGTCTTTTATATGCTATAAATATGTACAATATTTTTCTAATATATTTGAAATCATTTTGTGCCAAACATCTATCCTATTCTTTGAAAATGATACCTTGACCTCCTCCAAGGGTGAAGGAATTTATTCTAAGTTACAGAATCTTTGAAATGATGGGCCCTACAGTTGACTATCCTTTCCACAATTATAAATAATATTCACATTTGCCCCTACACATATATGTAAATGTTTCTGAATGTAGAAATGAAACCACTGCCCCTAATAAATTCTAATAAGTGTTGCCACATTCATCTCCAGAAAAGCTGTACTAATTTACCCCATTACCAACTTGGCACGAAATTATTCTTTTCCTCTATATCCTTGCCAGTGCTGGATATTGTAAATTAAAACAAAACTTAATTTCTCCAGTCTTATTCTAGTTATTTAAAACTGGAAGCTATTATCTACTTTCTGAATACCATTTTGCATCACTGAGCTTTCTTTATTTTTTATTCTAAAATCTCAATTAAATATACCTTTACTATACAGCCTGAGTTCTACTCTTAGATTTCTATTCAAGTAAAATGAAAATATATGTTTCTATAAATATTTATAGCAGTTTTATTTGTAATTTCCAAAAAGTACAAGCAACCCAAATTGTACTCAACTGGGTAATTCTAAAACAAACTCTAGTAAGTCCTTACAATGGAATACTACTCAGCAATAAAAGGAAAGGAACTGCTGGTACATCAATACCATGGGTGAATCTCAGACACATTATGCTAAGTAAATGAAGCCAGACAAAAAAAGATAACTGCATGATTCCATTTTATATGCTGTTCTGGAAAAGACAGAGTTATAGAGTCAGAAAATAGGTTTGTGATTCCCATGGTATGAGGTTGGTGGAAGGGTTTGATCATAGAAGAGGGTAGGAAAATTTTAAGAACTTCTGGAACTGTTTGATGTCTTGACTGTAGTGGTAGTTACACAATGGTAAGCACTTGTTGACCTCATAGAACTGTACTCTAAAAAGAATGAATTATATAATTGTGCCTCAAAAGTGATGGGTATCAGACTAAGATAGTGTCTGTTGCTAAGTAGTTATTCATTATATGTAGGGTCTACTATTATGTTATGGCTTGTGAAGCAGGAATAAATGGATTCAAATACTGGTTCCACTACTTACTAGCTGTGTGATGCAAGGTAAATTAATTTATTTCTTTGTTTCTTGGTTTCTTCAGCAGGAAGATAGGAATTAGGAGTAGTACCCCAATTACAGGGCTCAGAGAGGTGGCTTACCAGTATAGTACTCACCTAACATCTCCAAGGCCCAGAAATTGATCCCCAGCCCTGTTAAAAAAGGAAAAAAAAAAAAGGAAGAAGTAATATGTTAGTTACTTTTCTCATTGCTGAGACAAAATACCTGACAACCAAAGTTAAGGGAGTACTCTTAGGTGTGAGCCCCTGTACAGATGCAAAGAAAGTCAAACACTTCCAACACACAATGGCACAAGATAAACATTACCATTCCAAAAGGTACAAATAGAGGGATACAAAGCAATGGGACCAAAGCAAATCCAAAATCCATTAGGCCAGACATTAAGTCCTGTAGTTCCATGTGCAGCAGCATTCAAGGTAATCTGTATCAAATGTGAACCCCAAAGGGCGTGGGTGGCTCTGCCTCTACAGCATTGTGAGTGGTTGTAGCTCCCATGGCTTCTCTCTTGGACAAGCTCTGTTCCCTCCTTGTGGTTTTCCTCAGATGATCCATGTTTCTGGCTTGGGTCTCCAGTGCACTTTCAGCTTCACACACTGCCCTCTTAGGGGCACACTGGCTGGCCTCCCAGGCCATCTTCTGAAATCTGGGTGGAAGCCTTCAAGACCCTACAACTCTTACATTCTGCATGCACCTAAAGCAGTACCACTTGAATGATGCCTAAATTTGCCATCAGCTGGAGCAGTAGTCAGTCTTCCTATTTTCTTGGTTGTAGGGGTCAAAGGCCTATGACCAAACCTCGAGGAATGATTTCCGTAGGGGGCCACCATTCTAGAACATGCAAAGTCTTTGACGTTTGCAAGTCTGAGGCTGCAAAGGCCAAAGTCCTGTTGCTTCTTGTGATGCCCTCAGGCCATCTTTTTTATTTTCCTGTTCCTTCTCAGCAATCAAGATCTCCTCTGCTCTACTCTTGCAGTCCACAGCTCTGTTGGAGCTTCCTTTGTGGTCAAACTCAAAACATTTTAAATTATTTTACTGTCCTCTTTGCTTTTGATTCTCAAGAAAGATCTGGCTAAAAGCCCCTAATAGCAACCATGTCACCACCTCAACATTAGACTGCCTTGAAATTTCTTCTGCAGATTAATTAATCTGCCACCTTTAATCTCAGTCTCAGGCAAAGTCTCTGGACATGAGGAAAATGTAAACAAACTAATACACATCATCTGGAGTCCAAAAACCAATGCAGTCCTTCTTCCCAGCAGAAACCTCCAGACCCTGGTCTTTACCAGCAGGATTTCTATCAGCATTCTGATTTTCTGAGCTCTAACCATAATCTACCATCAAGTGCAGCCTCAGGCATTCCAGCTGTACTTTTTCATCAGCATCTCAAAACCTTTCCAAACTCTTCCCACAAGTTGTCCCAAAGACTTCTGAACCACATGGTCAGCTGTAGTCACAGCAATGATCCCAATTCTCTGGTGCCAAATTCTGTGTTAGTTACTTTTCTCATTGGTGAGACAAAATAGCCAACACCCAAAGTGAAGAAGAAAAGTCACAGTTGTAGAAGTTTCAGTCCATAGTTGGCTGACCCTAAGGCAGAGTGGCATATGGCAGAGGGGCATCACAGAGAAGAACAGTTCATGGCCTCTACAAGGTAGCAGAAACAACATGGGGCCTTAACAGGATCCTTCTGCCCCTTTTATCTGCTCTAGACTATTAGGAATTGGGGCTGTGCCAAATCAATCAGTGGATACTCCCTTAATCCCAACATCACACAGCCTAGATTCAACCATCTCTGAAAAAGCCCTTGACCACATGAGGCTTTGGGAGAACATAAACACAGGCCATAATGAGTACCTACCTTAAAGGTTTGTTGTAAACAATAAATAAATTAATCTATATAAAGTGTTTGAAAGACTTCTTGGCATAAGGTAATAATTCAATAACTCTTAGCTACCATTGATGATATTATTGTATTATTGCAGAATATAGCTCAATTCTTCTTGCCCCACTGACAGATACTTTAATCTAGACAAAGTAGTAAGAATTATATGTAAAGGGGGAAAAAAAGAGGACAACTCATGTTGTTGAAGGTTTATTTTAATTAATTTGATGACCCCAGCTAGATTTCATTTTATAGGTGCTTTATACATTCATGGAGTAAAGTTAAGATTTGGAAAATATAAGACTCATACTTTAGCACAAATTTATACTTTAGTAATTAGTTCTTATCTAGTTACAGTTCAGCCTATCCAAAATACTCCTTCCAAGTGAGAGATCTTCTAATGACTTTATGGTGGTAATTCAGTAAATGTTATCTACTATTTATGATATTTATTAAATGTTTAAATATCAGAAAAATTACATTAGCATGTTAAAGGAATAAACCAAAAACTCTGTCCTGTACATCTTAGTGTATAGTGCTGTCTTCCTCTGAAGGACTGTACCTAATCAACCCACTTTGCCTGCTGTGGACATACCTTTTCATCCGGAACCATGCAATCAAGCACTGGTTTCGTTTGCTCTTTTATTTTTCAGTTACCTCCTTGCTGATATTACATTTCTCTATAATATCTGGAGATAAGCTTTTATGCTTCTGCTATCTGTGATAATGGCTTTGAATCCCACTTAGGGAGCAGAGGAGTGGAGTAATGGCCGCTCGCGTCCTCCCACTTGCTTCATTCTATAGGGCATTTGCCACTCAAGTTCTATAATCAAGATGTTTAAATCAGACAGATAGTGCTGCCCACGAGGGATGGAAGAAAGTTTTATATTTTCTTGTAGTTTAATAGGGAAAGATTAAGCTACCCACAAATATGAACTACTTAATCTCCTTCGGGGGAAAAGGTATTTTCTTAGTTGAAATATTTGTCTGTGTGCCTTAGACTGGAAGATTTCTTGAGCAAATACCAGTCTGTCTACCACATCTGCAGCACCAAGTTTGGGGTCCATATTCTAAAAAGAATAGCACTTTTCTCTCCATGGTTTTTAAAGATAGTTATTGGTTTTATGTCTAGTACTGTACCACATTTGCTTGTTTAACTTTGTCTAATGTCTATCTTGAAAACTGTGTGGATTGATGTTTAATGGTGTCCTTTGCATGATATTAAGTATTTTAAACGTTATTATTTCTGTGATTTTCTCTAAATGAGTCAAGGGATGATTAAACTTCAGAAGATTTTTGATTTATGTTGGTGGTGAGTTGAACTCTTAAGTAATTAAACTTGTTTACACGCTATTTAGTCTTGGTGAATTACTCACAGCAACGGTGAAACATTTCATGAGTGTTATGGGCAGCATCATAAAAGCCCTTAGACTTCGCCTTTCATCCTAGATGATTAAGGCGATTCTGAAGGAAGGTCGTGCTCAAGGAGAGCAAGGATATCAAGGAATGGGATATCATCTGTTTTATTACTCCATATTTTACTCCCAGTGAACTGGTAAACAATTAAAATTCAAACACATCAGTGCATATAATTCAGTTACTCCCAAAACACCATAAAAATGTCTCCCTGATCAATAATTGCTTATTATGGCATGCGTTTGTTGTGCTGCTGTCAGGTGCTTAGCTATTTGCTTTCTTAAAGTATGGAAAGGGAGCCAGGCTCATCAGCCTATGTGGTGACAAAGAGCACTCCAGCTGTGGCTATCACTGAGCCGCCCTCCACCTGCCGTGCATAGAATCTACTTCCAGACCCTCTATGGCCCCATTCAAAGGCCAGGCTTCCACAAAGCTCTTCCTGACTGGTCAGAAGTAATAACTTCCTTCTGTGAGTTTGCAAAACATATAACTTATATTTCTTATAGAAGATTCTGTCATGTTCTATCTTAAATTCTATTACGTGTTATCTTAGTCACTTCCCTGTCCCTGGGACAAAATACCCTACACCTGCAACTTAAAGGAACTGGCTCCCAGAGAGGAAAGGCATGGTGGGAGGACCTGGACAGAGGAAAGCTGCTCATCCCACGCCAGCCAGAATGCAGAGAGAGAGGGAAGGAGCAGAGCAGGGCGATAGACCCTTCCAGGTCACACACCAGCCACCCGCCTCTTCTGAGCAAACCCCACCTCCATTCAGCTCTAGACTCTTGAGTGGATTAATCCACTGAAGGGTATTGCACCCCTGGGACCCATTCACCTTCCAAAAGCCCATCCTGTGAGCACATGAAGCTGTTGGGAGACATTCTAGATCTAAACCATAACACCCATCTAAATTATTTCCCACATTAAATATGACATATTTCTTATAAGACTATGACATCATTGAGGCAGAAATGCCTTCACAGCTAGAATGCTTATGCTATTCTCTTAAGTGCCTGATCAACAGGAGATACTTTATAAATACTGGTTGAATGGAAGAATGAATGAAACTTAAACAAGCAAATGTTGATATCATATTCTGAATTGTGATTTTTAGCTGCACAGCTGAGACAGGAACTTCAGCAGCTACCTGGATGGGGTGGAACGGAACAAGTTTAATTAGAACAACAGACTTGTTCAGGCATTCAATTTTTTTTGACTGGGGGGAGGATATACTTCAAGTAGAATCCTAAAATAGGCATTTTTTTCAGAACTCTACCCTTGTTTCTGATACCTAAGTACATGTCTCACATAAATTGTAGTTCAGCATACATATAGATGCTAGGAAACATTAAATTCAACCTATCCTTAAAGTAAACATATCTATTCTTGTAATACAATTAATTGCCATTGCATCTAATGGTAGTATCCTTGATACTAATATTAACAGTTGTCATTTATGGTGCTGGTATGTGAGTGTCTTAATTGAGATTCTCTAGAAACAGAGACTGACATGGATATTCAAGTGCATGTGGTTTTCAAGGGTGGAGTGAGTAAAAAAGACTGGGAAGGTACCGGGGATTTAGTTCGGTGGCATGAGTGCCTGCCTGGCAAGCGCAAGGTTGTGAGTTTGATCTCTGGTACCAAAACAAAACAAAACAAAACAAAAAAACTAAAAAAGACTGAGAAGTGAAAAAGGTTTACTAAAGATGAAATTTCAGGTCTAGTCTAGTCTAGGCCTGCTTCAGAGTATTCTAGAGGGTAAATCACACTGTAAAATTGCCTTATTGCCCCAATTTGGGGCAAGGAGTGGGACTGTTGTATCTCTATCCTAGTCAGGCATCAGTCACTACCACTGAACTGAAGGAAGAGATTGAGGAGGTGGGCAGTAGGATGAATTGCTCACAGGTCTCTGGGCATGACAGCACCTAAACTCATAGCAACTGGAGAATTGATATTAAGATTGGAAAAAGGAATCTAACTGAGACACCAATAGTCTCTGCTACACGGCTAACATATATCATTTTCCTTTTATTTTTACCCAATCTCAACTTTATAGAAAAAGTGCTAGTACAAAGGTCTCTTCCTCCGCATCCCCGACCATTTGAAAGTGAACTAACCTGATTCTTCATCACTCCTGAATGCTTCAGTATATGATTCCTTCGGACGGAAACACTCTCCAACAAAGTCTCTCTCAAAGCATCACATTTAGAAGATTAGCATCAATACTCTGTTACCATGTAATCCGCAGACTCTCTTGGCTTTTACCAAAAGGATTCACTTTCAAGTCACATGGTACATTTAAATGTCACATGTCTTTCATATCATTCATGCTTGAACAGTTTTCAATGTATATTTTTACTTTCATGGCCTTGAAATTGCAGACCATGTTTTAGAATGTTCCTCCATGCAGATTTCTGATAACCCCCATTCAATTTATTTATATCAACATAGAGTTATAATTTCCTATTTCATGGAATATTTTCATCTGTTTCTAGTCTATATTTTAATGGCCAAATTATTCTCAGTGTGACAGATATGAATCTCTCTGTCTGGCTCTTCTTTTTGACATGGCCCTGTAGTCTTTGCTTATTACTGTGAATCCTTGCTTTCTAATAGAAGACATTTCTGGAGAATCTTGTACTTTCCCTTCCTCACCCCTGGGTTAGTTGTTTCCTCAAGAAGCTCTGATTTGTTTTGCTGGGAAATGGCACACAGGTGCCAGGACAGGAGTGCTGGGTGTGCTCATTGCCTTTAAAGTTGCTCCTCTCGTGTCCTTTTTATGCATACAGCTAAGAAGGGTGTGGACGTGGGCTTGCAGTGGGGTGTGTAAACTGAACACCATGAGTTCGTGTTGATACTTGCAGTTCCAGCCCGACATCACAGTGTTCATTCTAGTTTTCTCTCTTCCACATTTAAAATTCTTCTCAGTGAAAACCTGGCTCCCGTTGTCCTTAGTATGATGGTTTAGTTGGTTGCCCTCCCTGCGTGTGAACATGATGCACACCTCCTTCCGTCCCCACAGTGGTCCTCCTCTCCTTCCTCTTCTGGCTGTGACACCAGCATGTGCCTGCTGCTTGGCTGCCCTCTTGGGCTTGCACCTCCAGTGACACCCTTGTCACCCACCCAGGTGCTGACACTTCATACAAGACTTCCTGTCCACGTTTGACACAGGCTCTGTATCCCACACTCATATCTCCAGACTTGGGTGCCACTCCTTATCACTCTTTGGGCTCTGATTCCCCACGTCAGGCAGTCCTTTTCAAACCACACCTTCTTCACCCTGTTCAGGCTTCAGCTGCTCTTATGGCCCTCTTCAGCTCTCTTCGCCCTGAGGCATGGATAGCTTCCTGATCCTCGCACACTAAATTATACAGGAAAGGGAGGAAAGGAAAGCAGAGCAAATATGGGAAAGGGAAGGGGAGGGAAAGAGGAAAAAGAAGGAGAACATACATTATTTTCTAATCTTCTTAGTAGCTCCTTCAATGAGCAACTGTTTCCCCTTTCCACGCTTGAGAGGACTGTGGCTCAGAGGTATGAGGTCACTTTCCTACGGTCTGTCCCTCAGCCATCACCTGAACCTAAGCTTTCTGACTCTAGAGCCTGGGCTCTGTCTGCTTCACCACCCTGCCTCTAAAGAGTGCTCCCCAAATATGCCTGGTCTCTGGATGGTGCCCTAATGTGGAAGAATAGCGTTTTAGAAAAGCTCCCTGGGAAGTGCTAGGCTCCATTCATTTCATGAGAACAGGTTTCTGCTGGTTGGCTGGCTTCTCTGTCTTTGTCCTGTCTGCACGTAAGCTCAACAGGAACTTGGTTTTATTTGCCTCAGTTGCCAGGGTGAGGTCATGAGGCTGGGGTGCTTATAGCCAGGGACACTGAGCCCTTGGTCTCTGTCCCTACCCACTGATGGTTTCTTGTGCACCAGCGCTCCTGGGATGAGTCACCAGACATGTCTGCCAACCCTTGTCATCTCCTCCTCAACCAGTGTTACCCTGGTTGCCGTAAGGAAGCTTGGTGACTTTTTGAGATGTTCAAGTGGGGAAGTAGCCACTAAGCCTAATATGTGGGTGGGGAGAACAGTTCACGGTGATTTTTTTTTTTTTTTTTTTTTTTTTTTGGTACCAGGAATTGAACTCAGCACCTTGTGCTTGACAGGCAGGTGCTGTGCTGCTGAGCTATATCCCTGGTGCTGCACTGATTTCAAACTGTGGTCATGGGAGATGCTGGTCTTAACGCTTTCCATAGCAAAAGTCCTAAAGGTATAAATATCAGGTTAGATTATGAAATGAAACTTTAATGCTTTCCTGTAATTAAGTTTTAATGCCTCTTTGTCTTTAGAGTCCATGTAAGGAATTCCAGATAATATTCTAACAAAACTAAGATGCAAAAAAAGGCAAATATGTATTTTCATAAAATAGCAAAACAACAATAGCCAAATAAATATCATGTTCTCCAAATGTTTAGCATCTTTGGAAAAGCAAATTAGATTTTAATTTTTTCACATATAGCATATGAATTTTTATCATAAAATTGTAAAGCTGGGGATAATATCTTAGACTTTACCTCACATCCCTGCCTCCCTCTGTGAAGAAACATGCAAAGACATGTGACCTGAGTGTGATGGGAACAGATATGCACATGTCATTGTTAATTTTTTTTGTGTATGTGGTACTAGGCTACATCCCCAGTCTGTTTGTTTTGTTTTGTTTTGGAGACGGGCTTGTTAAGTTGCCCAGGCTGTGATCCTCCTGTCTCAGCCTCTCACAGTGCTGGGATTACAGTGCCCAACACACATTCATAATTGTGTGTGTGTGTTTCTGTGTGTGTGTGTGTGTCTGTGTGTCTGTGTGTGGGTCTCGGGGCTTGTCCATAGGTAAACACTCTTGGAAATAGGTACATTTTATGAGACGGGGGGGGGGAGCTAAAGCAGATATAAAGTTGGTAGCTAAGCTGGCCACACAAGTCCTTTGGCTCCCGACTTTTATTTGTATGACTTAAGAAGGTTTCCTTACAAAGAAGAGCCTGGGATATTGGACAATTGACAATACACCCTTTGGGGTGGATGGTCCTAAAAAAGAGAAAGGGCAGACACCAAAGTGGGAAATTTGAATTTTAATTCACTATATGTTTTTGACCTCAGAACAAATTATTAGTTTGTTAATTTTTCCCCTTAAAATTGGATTTTTCAGGAAAAAAAGTCACTAATTCACGTATGTGTTGTTATTTGAGGTAGTACAGTTTTGGTCACAACTTCTTATTTATCTGTATTTGCAGGATTTGGGGCTTATTTTTCTTCCTGAGCTATTACATTACACATAGCTTTCTCCTGTAATCTCTTAGGGGCAGCCTAAGCAATTGTTTTAGACCCTAGAAAAGTAGCACACACTCATATGTGATGTTGTCTAAATATATGTGGGCAAGAATAACTTTCAAGAAGCCAGTCAAATTATGAAATGCCATGTCCAGGATTTATTTAAAAGAATTCTGCCAAGAGAAAGTGAATCTTCTAGAATAAATCACATGTACAGTATTTTCTTTCACCACTGCTGCCATTTATACACTTAGAGAACCTGAAACCAAAATAATGGAGGAAAGGGAAGGGAGGAGAAGGGAAAAGAAGGGAAGTAAAAAGAATTGAGATGTGTTACGTACATGTACCAACTCCCCACAATGAATGTAATCACTAATAAAGATTAAAATTTTAAAAATAGTTTTAATAAATATTTTAGCATTTACTTCCAAGAAATTATTTAAAAGGGTCTGCACGATACTTTTTAATCAATGTTTTTGAACAATATAACTTATATTTTAATTTTTGCTTGTTTTGCTGCTGTTTAGAAAGCTCAAAGCAGAAGTTATTTTGGATATTTCTCTTGAAATGTCTTCTGATTGTTTAGATCAGTTTTTTTTTTAATTAACTAGGGTATGCCATATCCATTTGCTTATTTTTCTTTCTGTTCCCTAGTTTGGCCTGTTTTTCACCTGGCTGTGTCAGTATAGATTGGGTCAGACCAGTTCAAGCCACCAGGAGACTGAAGATGGACAGTTACATTAGCCTGACTTGAATTTGTCACCAAGCTGATCTTGCATCTTTTTTTTAGCCTACTTCTTGGCTCCTTTTGCTTAAAATAATTTGCTCATCTTCAGAGCACAATAAAATACAGGGAGAGTCTTGTTCTCCCTACAGATAACATTAGAACATTTCATTCTTTCTTTAATTAATGCAGTGAACTAAAATATATTCATATCTGTAGTGTGTGAGCCACTCTTTCCCCCAATATTTCTCCCTCACAAATAGTCATAAACTCTGTATTTGTTTCATTGCTTGTAGCTTTCCTGCATTTTCTGCTTTGTCTGTTTGCCATTTGCCACCCCTCACCTTCTAACCTCATTGCCTGTCCCTTTACAACTTGCTCCATAGTGTTCTAATAGTGCAGAAATGAGAAGGCGTGTTTGTGCAATTTGTAGCATATTTTCCAAGAATTTCTTGAGTCATAAAAATGGGGAATACACATTTTGGTTTCTATAATTATGACTTGACAATTTGTATCTGTTCCCTTTCTCATGATGGTCTCATTTCTCCAGTGACAGTGCTAACCATTCTATTTAAAATTCTTTCCATAGACACACAGTTCTAAAACACAGTTTTAATAGAGTTCATAAAGTGGAGATTGAAAATGTTAGCCATGGATTTTGGTAGATAAAACATTTCTTTCTATTTTTTTTTTTTCTCAACCATGTCCTGCCTTTTTACATTCATTATTAAGGACATTGATGTGGAGATGAAATGGTTTCCTCTATTTTTATCTTCAAACGATCTTTATTTGCTGCTTCTGCACATTGCTAGATTTATTCCGGCCTTTTACACTAAGGTCATAGTTTAGCTTCAGCTTGGAGCCAAGTGCCCCACAGCTGAAATGACCGCACCTCTGCAGTGGCATTTTCCCAGGCCATTCCTGTCTTTAATAATGAGCCAGCCCAGGAGGCACGCTTGTATCTCATTACAACAGAGCCTTGTGTTAGGCCTGGTGCTTAATTAGATGTGAGGAATTACAATTGGTCCTCTCTTTGAAAGCTCT
This sequence comes from Dasyprocta punctata, assembly GCA_004363535.1. Lineage (NCBI taxonomy): Eukaryota > Metazoa > Chordata > Mammalia > Rodentia > Dasyproctidae > Dasyprocta > Dasyprocta punctata. Next base: position 31,432 of record RJWM01001289.1, on the reverse strand, counting down.
TTCAGCACCAAAGTCTACACTTATGCCATTACTTTTATTTTTAATCTAATGGTTTTGCCTCTCTCTCCCTTTCTCTCCCTCCCTCTCCTCTTCCAAATTATATAATATCAATGATAAAAGAAACCAAGGAAGTTCAGAGAATTGCGGCTTTAAAAAGACTGGATTGAGAAAAGATTTTCACAAGACGCTTCAGAAGCAGACCTTTGAGTCAGAAACGTTGGAGTGTGCTGAACCCGCTGCTCAGGTATTTCCTGTCAACAAACATGGTTACCGGGTTACACTTGGCCCTGGGCGTGCTGTCAATTTTTTTTTTTTAACTAGAATGAAATTAAGACTCACAGAGCGCTACCATCTGAGTTAGTAATATATATATATATATATTTTTTTTTTTTCAAATTTGTTTGTAGCTTCAGAAATCAGTATTCAAAGGAAAACCCCAACGCTCAGTGATTAAAATAGACAAAAGTGAGGTGGCTCTCACAGAGGTAGGGGGACACCTTGGATCCAACCCTAGAGTAGTTCCTGCAGAGACTTAGTGATTCCTTGAGACAGACTGCAGTGTGGTTAAAAACTTCACCCTAAAACCAGACTGCTGGGATTCTCTTACTGATTCTACCACACAGAAACTATGTAACTTCAAGCAGGATAAACTATCCAAGTTTCAGTTTCCTCGCCTAGAAAAGGGATGCTGCTACTCACTCTTAGGTTACTTGAGCATTAGCTGAGTTAATGTATATAAAGATTTAGAACAATGCCAGCAGCATTTAGTGCCCAATAAATGCTGGCTCCTGTTATTGTTGTTGTCATTATTATATTATTACAAAGTGATTACAGTTTACAAATCAGCGCTGTAGACACCCTATTCATAGCAGCGTTATTCACAGTAGCTAAAAGATGGAAGTATCCCAAGTATCCTCAGTAGATCAAGAGATAAACAAAATGTAGTTGCTAAGTGTAAGGAAGAATGGGGAGTTATTGTTTAGTGGGCTCAGAGTTGTATTTTGCAGAATGAAAAGAGTTAATGGAGATGGGTGTCGGTGATACTGTACTACATTACGAATGTACTTAACTCCTCTGAAAAGTGGTTAAAATGATACATTCTATGCTATAAATATTTTACCACAATCAAATTTTTTCAAAGTCAGAACTCTAGACCAGTCTGCTTATTTGATTTGTAAGAAGAATAAGTAGCAGAGAAGAAATTTGTCCAGAACTATACAAGACTTCTTCTAAACTAGTATAGTTTTCAGTTTTCATGTGTCCTTATAGCACAAGCAGCATACCATGCTGCATATTATTAGAGGTTTTAAAATAATACCTATTTTTCAAACACCATGGTCCCTAAAGACAAGCCAGCTCCTTAGAACACGCTCCAAAGAGGCGCTGGCTGTGAGTTTTGGTGCTGAAAGGTGGCTGACCAAGGCGTGGAAGACCTCTGCCTGGTGCTGCAGGGGAGACTTAGGGAGTTTTCACTGGTAATTTTGACTAAATTCAGTTTCTACCCCGTGTTATACACAACTAAATTGTTCCTTGTATTAGTCAGATAGAAGGTGCGCTAAGTATTTCAGCAGATGACATTCAACAAAGGGAAGTGATTAAACGGGTTTGGTTAACAAAAGGGGGAAATGGAGGTTATTCAGAAATGACAACTTCAGGGAAGGCACACCATTCCCTGTCGCTGGGGCCTAGGGCCATGTCTCAAACTTGAATTTCATCAGAATGCCCCAGAGGCTGTGCTAGGCTCTGCCTGCCAGTGTCTGAGTCAGTAGTTCTGGAGCAGAATCTGAGGATTTGAATTTCTAATTAGCATTCCCCACGTGATGCCGATGCTTGGTCCCAGAACTGTAGTCTGGGAACCATGGGTCTGGTGAAGGACTTGGAGTTATCAGAACCTAAAAGCTCAGAAAACGGGTTCAGAGCAACGACTTAAATGTCCGAGAATGGGGCACTGCCCTACTGGTGGTATTGTCTCAGGATCACAGAGGAGAAACCTCATGGAGCTCTTTCAAGGAGATAGTGTCCTGCTGGAGAAGGTGAGTTGGTTCTGAAAGTGCCAAAAGAAGCTGAAGGCTAGAACCAACTATCGCTATCAAGGTGAGAGAACTTGCATACAAAGGAGGAGAAGTCAGGTCCTTCTCCTTCCTTCAGCCACCTAACCCACTTTGTAGTGCCCCTAGTTGGTAGAACAAAAAAGCAGCAAGTGTATGTGGTTTGCTGAGTCCCAGACCCAATATCAGAGGAAAGCACAGAACCGTTCATTCACAGTAGAGAGGCAGTAGGTGAGGTCAGCACACTGAAGCACACTCTCTCCTCCAGCATATAAACAGAGCACTGAAGTTGGTCGCTTGAATGGGTTTTAAAGCCACGCAATACAACAATTGTATTTGAAGTACAGTATTAGGACATATTCACTATGGAGAGATGTTTAGACAGTGGGCACCTTGGAATAGTCTCTGCTTCGCACATTCTGTTTCCCCATCTTATCGAGTAGATCAGTATGGCCAAACACCAAAAATTATGTATGTTAAATACATATATATGATTCCACAGTGTACATTTAGTTCACCAAAATTAAATATTACACGTAATACTGTATAACTTTTTCATATTAGCATATAAAATATGTATCACTTCGCAACACAGATCGATTCTGAGAAATGCCTCATTGTGCAAACATCAAAGAATGTACCTGCACAACCTAAGGTGCCCGCAGCGTCACCAGGTGATATAGTTTGGTGGGACTACTATTGTATATGTGGTCCTTTGTTTACCAAAGTATTATTATGCAAACGCACCTGTACTATGATTATCTTTTGTGTCTAGCAAGTGCACGTCTTTTTTCATGCCTACATAATAGCATTCTATAACATGAAAGTTCCAAAATTGCTTCTTGTTTAAGGGAGCATTTAGTTTATTTTGCTCTTATAAACAGTGTTTCAGAGGGTCTCACATCTTCACATCCCTGCACATTTGTCTGTAGGTATACCCTCAAAATAGATGCTTAGAGTTGAAATTTCTAAATTAAAGGGTATAAACATCTTTAAGACTTGTCAGATATATAGCTGGAGATTCTTACAGAGAAACTTGGGCAATTAAACTTATTTTCCCAAACTTTATAAATCCTAAGACAAATAAAAGCAATAATAGTTAAAGTGTTAATATTGATTATTGCTGGCCCATTCTGGGTAGATAAGATTTATTATTTGCTAAAGTAGCACTTTCATGAGGTAGATAAATATCACAAAAAATGTGTGGTATAGAGATATGTAGAGTATTATATCCATTTTGTAGAATTTTGAGAATAACATTTGCTATAGATTTTACAGATATTTATCATATACCAAACTGTATAGTTTCATGGCATACTGTTGATTGCAGGTACCTTTTTTTTTTTTTTTTTTTTTTTTTGAGACAGGGTCTGGCTATATTGCCCAGCCTGGTCTCAAGCCATCCTCCTTCCTCAGCTTCCCAAGTAGCTGGGTCCCTATGCGTTCCACCGTGCCCCAGCTACAGTTAATCTATTCTTTGCCAAGTCTTTGGTTACCCATGTAGTTCTCAATTACTAAGACATTTCTAATGAAATAAAGCATCTACTTTGTGACTGATTTAAGACTATTCTTTTCAAACCCACTGCAGCTGTAAATTGCAAATTCTTTCCCCTTTTTATTTATTTATTACTCCTTTAACTGTACTAAAGTTCTATAGGAAAGTCTCCCTCACTCCCACAGCTTTGTCTCTGCAAACAGGATATTCAGCTTTATGTAGTTTAATTTGGAATGCTCCTCAGAAATCATCTTATCCTATCATTTCAAAAACCAGATTCTAGGATAGAGACTGGAACCCGGTCTATCTGTTTCCCAGTCCATTCTCCTTTTATTGCTCTTTATCCCAACTCTGTTTGAGCATGAAAGAGACTTAGCTGTCACTCTCCAGAAAAGCACAAGCCATCAACTAATAGAAGCACAGTGCTGGGTTCAGTCCTTTCTCAGGACTGGTTTGCCTGTGTCCTGTGAGTGGCTACCTCCTCCCAGGTGGGAAGGAGACTTCATTTTAGGACAGCTCAGCTAGGAAGCCACCATGGTTTGCAAAGCCCTGAAAACTCCTTGAGGCTTGAGACTCTATGGATCCAAGTTGGGGAGACATCTTGAAACACTGCAGTCTTTCGTTTTCCTCAGCATGCACTTTCTCTCACAAAGGTCCTCTGTCTTCTCTCACAGACAGGCCCCCGCCGCCTAAATGTGCTATGCGATGTGTCTGGCAAAGGTCCCTTCACTGCCTTTGACTTTGACCTCCGCAGCCTGCAGCCTGACCAGCGGCTTGAAAACCTGCTGCAAAGTGTGAGCTCCGAGGACTTTGAGAAGCAGAACGAGGAGGCCCGGAGGACCAATCGGCAGGCTGAGATCTTTGCCCTGTACCCATCAGTGGACAAGGTGGGTGCCACACTCTTCAAACCAGAGAGTTTCAGCGAAGACACAGAATCCAGCTGACGGTTTTCTTGTTCATTATCACTGTGGAACAGTTGATGTCAGGATGCTTACTGTATGATTCCTGGAGCTGTTTTCTGTATCAAAGACAAACATATGTCATAGCATATGACATACATGTTGAATATCTATAAGCATAAGAACTAGGATTTTTCACAAGACTTCATAAAACATGTTCAGAGAGATTAACTCATTTAATCCTCAAAACATTTCAAGGGTCTTTATACAGTAACCATTTATATATAGCTTGGAATCCTTTTAAAGAAATTTGAAAAATGAAACTCATTTTCCCAAACTCTTATAAATTCTAAGATATAAGCAATAGTGATTAAAATGTTAATATTGATCATTGCTAACATTCAGTGTAGGTAAAATTTATTATTTAGTAGCGTAGAACTTTTATTAGGTAAATGGACATCATAAAAATGTGTAATACAGAAAAATTGTAGAATATTGTGTCCACTTTATAGAACTTTGAAAATAAAATTTTACAGATATTTGCCATTGATCTGTCTGCAAAGAGTCAAACCACCCATTTATTTGAGAGTATGTTTTGCAGCTATTCTATGGAGAGATATATTACTTAAACCTTAGTGTTCTTTAGTGTTTTGTTAAGAATTTTTTTAATGGACCTAAAGAGTACCTGGAGAGACTTGCTTTGAAAATATCCCAGGCTAAGGTCATCACAGCCATCTCCCAGTGTCCACCTCTTTATTTATTTATTGAAAAAGACCCAGAACAATTTCATGATTTAGATTTTGCCATGGTCACTTGCTGAGATGGGGTAAGGGATGACCACTGTCTAATCGCGTGTCTGCTTAGGGTCCTTATACTTTATATGAGGCTGTAAGCCCTCCTTTCTGCATGTAAGACCCTTCTGGATCTTGCCTGAATGAATTACTGCTGTATCTCAGTTCCCTAAATTTTATTAAAAGTCCAGTTTAAAAAAAAATATTTTTGGAAATTTTGCATAAAATATATGCCGTATCTCTTCTGCTCTAAATACATGAGATTCGGCCCTCAGATTAAGCAGGATAGTCCAGGAGCCTGATTTTCACCCCAGTGTGACCCCCATCCCTGGGAATTGCACTTGCTGACTTGCCCTTGGATGTGCCCACCATGTCAGCAAAGAGGACAACAGAGGAAACAGCAGTCATGTGCACTGTGGCAGTACTGCAGAGGACACTGGCCTGCTCATCACCCAGCATCCTGCCTTGAAAGGGAGCTGAGGGAAAAGCGTCCCGGAGCCCTTGAAGGATTGTGCTTCCACTGAGACAGCCATAGGCTCACACACCGTACACATCTTGTCATCGGTTCTCCTGGTTTCCTTCCCAAGTGTTACATTTTCACTCACCTCTATCAAATATGGCAGCTTACTGACTGGTGCCCTGAAGTTACTCTGCCTTTCTTTCCTTAGCTCATCCTTATTTTTCTACTGCATTGGCGTTCTCATCTTCTTATTTTATTTACAATTTTGTCGCAGTTTTAAATCTTTTTCTGAGTGAAGCAGATTAAAAATAAATTAAACTATATGCGGTGCCAAACACCTGTAGTCCCAGACTCTTAGGCAGCTCAGACAAGAGGATCATCAGTTGAGCCCAGGAGTTCAAGGCCAGCCTGGACAACATAGTGAGACCCTATCTTTAAAAAAGTAAATTAAAAATAAATATCTCACTTATAAGTGGACTCTAAAAAAGTATTTCATAGAAATAGAGAATGGAAGGTAGTTATGGAGTTGGGGGGAAAAGATGTTGATCATAAAATACAAAGTTTTACTAGAAGGCCGGTAATGTATCTCAGCAGCATAGATTCCCAGGACAAAAAAAAAAAAAAAAAGTTTTATTAGACTAATGGACTACATTTTAGCAATTTCTTGTACTACATGGTGACAATATTTCAAGATAATGTATCACATATTTTAGAGCGTTAAAAGAATAGATTTTTATTATTCTTAGCACCACCAAAAACAAAAAAATCGATAAGGTAATGGATATGTAATTGTCTTATTCTAGTCTTCCTACAGTGTATGTATAAATCAAAACAGCACGTTGTATCCCATAAATATGCACAATTGTCAATTTTTACTTTTTTTTGTACTGAAAATCAAACTCAGGACCTTGTGCTTGCCAAGCAGCGCTTGTGCCGCTGAGCTGTATCCCTAGCCCTGTCTATTTTTAAAAGTAAATATATTAAATAGAAATAATATCTCTATTTTTCAGATTAGAAAGTAAGAATCAGAGAGGTTAAAGCAGCTTGGTCAAGATTCAGCCAGTAAATTGGATGATAAAACAGATTCCCTAACCCATTACCTGGAAATTTTATATTGCCTTACAGTATGACCACCTAGAATATTCGCACACATGCGTGAAATCCTAAGATGATATTTTAAAATTCTCATTTCCAACTTTCCCATTTCCATCTACCACATTAAAACTTTTCTCCAGAGTTGTCAAGAAATATTAATTTGACCTTTACTTCTTGCTGTTCTTCCCATTTCTGTGATGGAGATGCTAACATGTAATAAAAGGAGGTAATGTGGACATCAGAAGAGAAGGGAATTAAAGAATAAGAACAGGACCAGTAAGACACTTGCTCCTCAGAGTTGCTCTGATGGCTTTAATGGGAGGGTGGGTGTATGGTCTGAAGGCATTAGAAGAATGAAGCAAATTGTCTTTGAAAGAATTTTGTTTTATGATCTTTGGAACAATGTGGAAACTCTGGGACTGAAAGTTGTAATTTAGCAGAGGTCCTAATGGGTTTGCTTTTATTGAGTAGGCAGGAGTGCTTTGTAATTAGTGTGCCAGTTACTTGTAAATTAGGGTGTTTAAGATGTTTGGCAGTCTCTCTGTCAGCCCTTTAATATTTTGAAGTTGTTCTCACAGAAACTGCGTTTACACTCATAATGTGTACTTTCTCCTTTAAAAAGTCCTAAAGAGAGATAAATTTCTCTGTCTTCTCTGAAAAGACTACAAAGGCTGATTTTTATGACACAATGAGGAGATTATCTTGTATTATCATTACTTTTTCCCCAGTGAGGGTTGTTGTCAGAGGTGAGCTATTATATCTAAATCATGACTGAGTCCGCCAGAGAGGCCAAAGTAAAACCAAGCGTCTACCAAGTGAGTTCTCTCCCTGATTCATGTTGACTGTGCAAAAGGCATCACATGTGCTCGTCCCTAAGAAAGACGCCACTGTGCTTCACATCATAGAAGAGTTTGCTGAGGACTCTTTGGTGCAAGTGACTAAACCCACCTAAAAACCATTCAGGAAAAAAGGGAGATGGAGGGGTACTCAAGGGCTCACGTAACGGAACCACAGGTGGTACATGTGGAGTTGGCCCAAGGTCTATGGAATCAGTAGACAAAAGAACATCATCTCTCTCGTGTTCTCTCTCTCTCTCTCTCTCTCTCTCTCTCTCTGTCTCTCTCTCTCCCTCTCCCTCCTCCTCTCTCTGCTGCCCTCCCTTTTCCCTCCCTCTTTTCATTTATATACTTGTATATTTCCTACGATGATGAAAATCATCATATCAAATCTTCCCACTTTCTTTCTGCTTCTTTGGGATTTAGCTTCTCTTTCAGATAGCTGTGAAGCCTCAAGAAATTTGTATAGAAGAGATTTATAAAATATACCATCCAAATACTATGTATGTAGACCTAGTTAAAATTATTGAAGCTAGGTGAGCGTAAGCAGTGATTCATGGTCTTGGTATCACTACTTTTATGTTTAAAATTGCCCAAATGAAAAACGTTTTTAAAAAGGATCCTGGCAGTTAGAATTCAAGTCAAAAGTTGTCTTAGAAATCTACAAATGTCTTTACCTTGAGGTTGCTTTTCAAGCAGAAGGATCTTCTCTTTAGATGAGACTGTTCTGATGGTCCTAGAATTTCCATTTTGCCCTGAGGCAGTCCAGCTCAGTGTAGGCTTCAGAACTGGGCTTCCGAACTGGGCTTCCTATGAAATAACTCTACCCAGCAGGCTGCCCCCCTCTGACCACAAGGAATGGGGGCTGAAGGGAAGACTGGGCTGAGCAGGAATGAGTTTACCACTTTGACCATTCCCCTCTGCTGGATATAGATTTACCAGAAAGGTGACTCGACTTGTATTTATAAAAGAGATATGTTTTCTCTGGGTATATTTGGTGGAAAGTTTCCCTCATTTTTATTTTAGGAAAAAAAAACTATTAAATATGACTCTGTTCTTTAAATTCTCATGAGATAGCCTCTTGCCAGTGTGCACCTAAGTTTTTCAAGGACTTGCACTGTTTGTCTGCATACAGGAGTATAAATAAGATATCACGATAGTTCAGGTTTAAATATCAGTTACAATAGGGACTTGATAGTTCTTTTGAATTCTTCACTCTGTGATAAAAGAGTAGGAATAGCTGTTAACTTCTCATAACTAAGCCTTGTATTTAGGATTGTAGCAAGTTCTACCTGGGTATGTCTGTATACAGCTTGCAAGTTCAGTCCCAAATCTCTATCATCTGTTTAAGGAGTCATGGAACTGAGAAAGAGATTCTGTTACAGGATTGATGGTTTGCACCATTAAGTGAGCTATTCTGAGTCAGATCTCAGGTATGAAACGTGACTATTTACTAATTAAAACCCTTGGCAGGAAAAACAGTGTTGCATGTGTATTTAGAGCAGGCAAAGGGGGGGGGGGAAGCCAACAATAGGTATGATATTTTGCAATGCCATCTGGTGGATGTCACTAAGCCATATCCATTTTAGCATTTCCTTCCTTCCTCCCTCAGTCTCTTTGTCTTAAATGCCTGGCTTTCTGAAAGAAGAAAATGTTTGCTGTAAATGCTGACATTTAGGCCTGGGAGTAGAATGACAAACTCTCTTGTAAAGGCAAAGTATTATTCTGCTATTAAAAATAAAGTAAATGAAAGTTGACTTAAGCCAAGAATGGTAGCCTTTTCTTCCCTGGGTTCACTCTAACTGAAAATGCTCATGAAAAGTCACTAATTATTTACCATGTGATTAATAACAGGAGGATGCAGTGGAAATACGTCCAGTACCAGAGTGCCCTAAGGAGCATATGGGTAATAGAATATTGGTCAAGTTTCTGACCCTGAAGTAAGTATTAGCAAAGACATTGACTGCTGTGCTGCTGTTTGCTTTGCTTTTTAGATACAAACTGTTACATCTCCAAAGCATGAATCAGGCAGGATTTCCCAACGCACTTTTAACTGTGGGGAGCTGTGGAGTAGTAGGAAGAGTAGAGCTTGGAGTTAGCACACCTACTAAGCCTGACAAATCATTATTCTACATCAGCAAAAGCGAACACAGGTATCTACTAAGGTTAAGCATGGAGGGTAACTGAGTGAAATGGCCTATGGTAAGAAGAATAAGAGTAATTCAATGGTGTGCTAGAATCAGCGTGTACTAGCCCACAGGAACTGGGAGTACACCTCTTTTCAGTTCCTCATTCAGTGAAGTGACATTGGTTGTTTGATATCCGTCATAGTGGAAGTGTTTACAACATAGAAATTAGCAAATACTGCAGATTAGAGCCTGTTTCTTTCCAGAGACTTGTTTGTTAGACACTGTGAAAACACAGTGATAGATGTAAATGAAACCCAGTCTCAGTGCCAGGGATAAGAGGGAAGGCTGAGGACTATAAGAAACTATACCAAGGGTATACCTACTGCTAGCTCCCGCCAGCCCTTGCCACGTACGTAGGCCCATTTTTTTGTGAATTGTCTTACCTTTTTTTTTTTTTTCAGGAAAAACTATAAATGCAGATTTTTTTTCTGTATAAGTTTCTATTTTGTTAAATATTTTTTAAAGCATCATGCAAAAATTCAAATAAAATATGTGTGCAGTGTGATCTCAGTTTGTAGGACAATTGTTTCCTATATCTATTTAAAAATAATTATCTCTAATCTTTACTGCTATACTTTTTTTTAAAAGGATCATTTGTCCCCTGTATGTGTGTATTAATTTTGTACTTGCACACCAAAATACCGTATCTGCATACAAAATATACATGAATGCATTCTAGTGGAGTGTCTTGTGTAACCCCTCAGGCACTGGCATACCCCCTTCTCTGCAAACTGCTGCTTTAGACAATTAGTTCTGCCATTTCGTCAGATCACATACCCTTTGGAAAATAGTAAATTTGTAAATCCTGGGCTGGGGATGTAGTTAAGTAGTAGAGGCCCTGGATTTGATCCCCAGCACCACCTGGAGAAAAAAAAGTTTTGAATGCTCTATATTGGCAGCAGTACACAAGCAGACCATATGCTGTCAAGAAGTTTTCAGCCCTGGGTAGTTTCTGGGCTTTGGAGTCCTTATTCTAGGATCAAGTCCTTGCTTGTTAGGCTACCTGGCTGACTGGTCTGTGTGGCCAGCCCTTAGAAGGTGAGTCCACATGACCCACAGTCATGGGAGCTGCCTTTGCACTTCACCCCTCTCCTTCCAGCCACTTCTGCTGGAGAGTGCGAGGGCTTTTTGTCATGTGCCTAGGAATGGCCAACCTAGCCACCAGCTCTGTACTAAGTAAGCAATGGAAACAGAAAGACAGGCTTTAGCCCTTGGCAGCCAACCATCAGCAGGAGGGATGACTGGAAGTGGCTGTTCTCCTCTGCATTTTTCAGGAAGCCTACACTATTGTCCGACAGGATGCACACTCAGGGGCCTGTGCCATTTGTAATTGGAGAATTCTTCTCCGAGGATGTTTGTCACCAAGCCTTTTAGACCTTCCCCATAAATAAATGGCTGCTGTTCTCACAGATGGGAAAACATGGCCCACTGAGAGATACGAGTTATTAAAAAAACAAATTGAGTCACTTGGATTTCTCTTAAATAAAATTATTGAGAGTAGTTTCTAGTGAGATTTCCCCAACAACCAAAGCAGAAATTAAGTAGAATTGGTATGTTTTTAAGCTGTTTAAAAGAAATAGCCAGGTATGGCGGCACACACCTATAATCCTAGCACTTGGAAGGCTGAGGCAAGAGGATCGCCTTCAGTTCGAGGGTAACATGGGTTATATAGTAGTCAGTTCGAGGCTGGCCCAAATTACATAGTGAGAGCCTACCTCAAAAGAGAAAGAAATTTTTATAGATAAAACTTGAATGCAAAAATATGAATAGTAAAAATTTATTTATATTAAAGATACATTTTTCTCATTGACATTGATATGCAAAATTCTATTTATGATACTGTAGATTTCAACAGCTAGAGAATTTCTGGAAAGTTACTGGATTCTGTAACTGTCTGTTTTGCTTTTGAGAAACAGATAAAGCCTCAGTGACACTGAAGGAATTAAGCTGGTGCCAATTCTGCAAATGTTTGTAGTAGCCAGAAACAAAAAAAGGAGAGAACAACAAAGTATTTTTCTGTTTTGTATTTTATCCTGAGAAGTTTTTATTTTAAAGTTTAATGTCATCTTGTGCAAAATAACCTCTTCTCAGAGCGATCTTCTTGGTGGTGGTGGGACCAAGTGTGCATTAAATTTTCCCAGAGAGTTGATTTCAAATGCAGATTTTTAGAGGCCTCCCATCACCATCTCCCTTGACAAGATTCTGGTTCGGTAGGTTTCAGGTGGAAACAAAAGCCTTTGTGGAAAACACTGGGAGAAATCCTGTGTTCTGTGATCAGAAAGAGCTAGTTCCATAGCCTAACGGTGTCACTTCGTAACTTTGTGGCCTTCGTCCAGTTACTTCATTTCTCTAAATCTTAGTTTCTTTGTGGGTAACATGGGGATGATATCTCATGATACTGTTGTTGTAAGAGTAAAGAATCGACGCCTGTACAGTACTTATCACATCATAATTATGCATATTTAATAAATGTTAATTCTCTTTTTATGTTTTTCTGAACCCATAGAACTTAGCACTCAGTACTTAACCTAAACATCACACAATTAAATACAGACTAACTATGCCAGGCAGCCACGGGTGATCCTCAGTGGAGTAAAGCCCCCAACTAATGCATATTATCTAACAAGAGAAAGAATTATCAAAGAAATTTTCAATTGATTTTTGTGGGCTGATGCCTATAACATAAAATCTACTGTCATAACCATTTTTAATATGCAGTTCAGTGGCATTCAGTATGTTTACCTTGCTGTGCAACCATTGCCACTATTCATCTCCAGAAAATTTTCATCTTCTCTAATTAAAAGTAATTTCCCTCTCCTCCCTCAAGCCCCTGGCAACCACCATTCTACTTTCTATCTCAGAATTTGACTATACTAGGTATGTCATATAAATGGAATCATACAGTGTCCTTTGATGACCAGCTTATTTAACTTAGTATAGCGTCCATGTTGTATATCATACTAACCTTTTTTAAATGAATAATATTCCAGCATTTCATTTTGTTTATGCATTCATTTATCCCACTATTTGACTCTAGTGAATAATGCTATTTCTCAATATTGTTTTCAAATTACGTGCACACACATTATCTTTCACAATTCTTACGACACCTGTGAAAAATGGGATGACAAGCGTCCTGCCCTCATTTTCTGCATTTTAAAAAAAGCACCTGAGAAAAAGGCCAGGGACCTGATTAGGATCCCAAAATTGATAGGCAATGGGAGAGGAATCAGAGCCCATGTCTGTCTGACTCAGTGCCTGGGTCTGCCATTACCCCAGACTGCCTCATTGCTACAGATATCACCTGACATTTTAACCCTTTTGTCTGTGTTTACAGTTTACCCAACTAGTCTTCTTAAAAGTCCTCTGTGGAAACAAAACCATCCAGTGGAAAGATGATTCTTTCACACATACCTCAAAATAAAATTTGGCCTAATACAGATGGCTTGTGAGGTCATGGTGGTCCAGGCCCCTTTATTGGTGCTCTCAGCGGGCCGTGTCCAAGATCATGCTTGTTAAAGTGAGACACACGGCAGATGCTCATCTGTATTTCATGTGTGCTTACAACATGTGGCAGGATTATGCTCTAGGAATATATTTTCTTGAAACCCACCACCATAAGAGGAATCAACAGGTTCAATCTGAGGGGCTCCTCTTCCCGGCTCTCATAAGGTCCTGTCTCCGCAGGGATTGTGTTTTGTGCTCAACCTCTCCCTCGTACCTAAACTCAGCCCACAGCTCCCCAGCAGCAGAGTTTAGGAAGGGCCAGACAGTCATCTGCACCATGACCCAATCTTCTGACTGTCCCGCTGTAAGTCTAAGGAAAAGTAATCAAACATTTCTTTTGTATTACCTGAAATGCCCATTCCTTACAATTAAGTAGAGTTTTCTATCCTAGAAGTAAAATGTAAACAAACTAAGAGGCTTCCTTAAAATATGGTAGCTGTGGAGATAAGTGCTATTTTGGATCAGACAAAAGGTCCACTCAGCCTAATTTTTCCTGTAGTGCCACCAAGCATTTGGGGGCAGTGCCATCCACCGTGTCCTCATATAATCAGAAATTTTCCATGAATCTTGCATATTTCATTAATATGCAACTGTGACTCTTGGGAAACTATTTATATTTTTAACTAGTTTATACATCCAAAGAAGCTTCAGAAAATTCAAAATTATCTAATTTAAAAGCATACTGACCTTTTTCCCCTTTCTTTCTTTGGCAGGTTTGAGATTGAAATTGAGCCTCTGTTTGCAAGCATTGCTCTCTATGATGTTAAAGAAAGGAAAAAAGTAAGAAGACAAAAAATAACCCATCCTCAAAGCAGGCATAGTACTCATGACTCCTTGGGTTCATGCTTTTAAATATTACTTCTATACAGAAAAAAAAAAAAAAATATATATATATATATCAGATTTGGAAGGAAATAACCTTTGGTGGGTCTAGTTGTATTGCCTTTGTGATTTGTGAAGAAATGATTTGGGAATATTAGTAATTTATGCTACTTGAGGAATGCATACCAGAATCATCTGGAAGACTTAGGCAGACACAGATAATGGGTCCTGCCCCAACATTTTTCACTTGGTGAGTCTAAGTGGAGCTCAAAATTTTGCATTTCTAATAGATTTCTTGATGATGTGGAAACTGGTAGCCAGGGGACCATATTGTGAAAACCACTGACTGGAAGGACAAGAAGTTCCTGTCTTTTGTTGTTGTTGTTTGCAGTGCTGGGAATTGAGCTCAACATCTTGTGCATGCTAAGCAAATGCTGCTTTGTTTCTTTACCGTCCAGAGATATGGAGTGGTGAGTGAAAGGCCAGTAGTGCCTTCATTCTGCTTGGTCACTCAGAAACCCAGGATGGCAGTGCCTCCTCTTCCTTTAGTATGTGGTATAATCAAAAACTATAGTAATGTGTAATTTTAAAAAATTTATTACAGTAAAAGATACATTGCCATTAACCTCTTTAGAATATTCCCCCTTGCTTTCTACGCACTTATCCCATCATTCATGCCACTTTCTGAAACAATTCTGTAAGTACTTTGTTATGGAGAGCCTGCTCTGACCTTGTTGCAGGCTGGCGGAGTATTTATATTTATAAACCCAGGGAAAAGTTACTGGAATTCTAGTAAGTAAATTCCAATCTACCACTTCCAGTGCAACCCACGGCAAGAAGAAAAAGACAAACACGTATCTGCTGTTATGGGGAGCCAAGGGGGTCCTAAGGCCAGTCAGAACAATGGGGCTAACCGGAACAAAGGCTGCAACCCAGGGCCAAACCCGGGTTTTATGTATTTGTGAAGCAGGGAGTGGCTCGGGGTTGAGTGACTGTGACAGTGGCAGGAAGTGTGTGAGTACTGTGAGCTGGGCTGGGTAGGAGGCACAATAGCACCTCTGCGATAACCAGAGAGAGGTCTGCAGAAAGAGCACCAGATTCCGGGAACGGGTGGCCTCTAAGTTTGGAGGAATCTGTGTAACACTGTTTGAAGAAGTATCTGGCAGCTTTGGTCATTGCCTCAGCTTTGATGTCTGGCCTTCCTGCCCTGGGACATCACAGGCTCTTTTTCAAGGCTCAGTCCCAGCCAACAGCATGGTGTCTTTCGGCCTGCCTCACGCTTAGTAGTACGGAGCCACAGTGGGGCATCACCGACCTGTCACATTGCTTCAAAGGCTACACATCACCACCTCCACTAGACCCAATTGCTTGAAGCCTGTTGAGGGGGTAGAGTATTATCCTAGCCAGTTCTGTACGTATAAGTACACGGAATTAGGGTCAGGTTTAGCCAAAATGGAGACAATTGGTCTTCTTTCAAGGAGAGCCATCCTGGTGGTCCTCCACACTCTATTAGGAATTTCTTTAGTTGCACTGTCATGGCTGCCTCAGTGTCCTGAATCAATTTAAAACATTTACATTTCACAGTCATCTTGACTTTGAGAAAGAACCAGAAGTCATCACAAGGCCAGACCCGGTGAATGAAGTGGATGAGAACACACCACGGTGTTTCTGTTTGTCAGAAATTGCCATAAACATAAACCATAAACTGCTTCAGAAAGTGGCAAGAACAATGGGGTGTATTTGAAGTAAGAGAGAATATTGGGAAAGGTGTTAATGAAATGTGGTTTTTATTGTAATAGTTTTATCTTTGCATAAATATTCTCAGTATTTCTGACATGCTCTCATCACATCCCGCTCGTCATTGTCGCTGCTGCCCCGACTAAGGCAGAGTGTGGGCAGGAGCGGCCTGGGATTTGGACATAACCTCTTCTGCTCACAGTTCCCTGGTGAGAGTTTAGTTACATGATACCATGTGTGGTGTATGTAGCCTTGGCTTGGGTGAATACTTCTCTTTAAAGTGTTCTTAGCGAGTAAGGCAGGACCCCAATAGTGACCTTAATCACCCTGAAATAGGGAGCACTGATCATGCCATGCTGCAGCTCAGCATTCTTAGCCTCACCACGTACAACGTGAGTTAATTCTTTAGCATCTGTGCCAGGCCTTCTTTACTGTGGCTCTCATCTACCATCTTTCCTTCTAGTGCATATGCAGAGTTGGGGTGGGCTATTTACTGTTCGCCAAGCTCACTTCAGGTCTCCCCGCTGATGGGTGCTACACTGTCCCCTGGTGTACCTTAGCACCCAGCTCTGCCTGCCGGAATCTTTCTGTACTGCCTCTGTCGCTAAGGCCTCTCCCATGAAAATCTTTCCTGATCTCCCCAACTGGATGCACACCTGCATGTGGTCTCTCACCTTCAGGAACTTCTACTGCACTTTGTATGAGTCTGGTAACTTTTATTTTGCCTTTATTATAGATAGTGATATGTTGGCCTTTTTCCTCATTCTTAATTCTAAACTAGATGAAGGCAGAGGCAATGTCGTACTCTTTTTTAGTATAATACTTTCCACACCCCTAACACTCAGGAAATATGGGTGGGTTAATAAAAATTTTAATGTTTTTAGGAATCTCTGTCAGATGGTTCTAAAATATGTAAAAATTGTAAAAAAAAAAAAAAAGGTGCTTATTTGGATTTTCCATCAGCCCCTGGTCTCACACCACATCCATGGTTTTGTTTTTCTCCTTAGTGAAATTATTTTGTGGCTTTTTCATTCTGTTTTAATGTGTTTAGACCAGGAATATACCAAGTCCAACTCATTGTTCCCTTTTCTGGTTGTTTACAGATCTCAGAAAATTTTCACTGTGACCTGAATTCTGACCAGTTCAAAGGATTTCTGCGAGCTCACACGCCTTCTGTTGACCTATCAAGTCAGGCAAGATCTGCCATCTTCTCGGTCACGTACCCGTCCCCAGACATCTACCTGGTAGTCAAGGTGGGGAAGCACAGCCTGATCTGCACATTGCAATGGCTTCCTTATCATGTTACTCTCAGCGCATGCGTGAAGTGAAAGACGTGACAGAACATGTCTTCTGTGAGATTTGAGTGCTTACTTTCCCAGCTTACCCTTTTTCCTTTATAAGTAGATTTACCAGAAAGACTAGGCGTTTTGGAATCTTAGATTCCTAGGTTTAAATCCTGGCTTTGCACTTAGTAGCTTTTGGAAGGCTAATACCTAAACTTTCTGAGACTTAAGGTCCTCATCTGTGGAGGGAATGATCACACTGACCTTAGTGGGCAGTCACAGCTACCGAATGAAACGTGGCCCTTCCTCCCAACTAAAGAGAGTGCCCTCAGCTATCCAGCTCCAGGAGGCTGCTGTGGAGAAGGGAACAAAGTATCTCTGGTAGTGGTTCCTAATGATGTTTATGTTTTTCTAGCGACCTTCAGTCAAATGTTCCCAGGTCCTGGCTCTGTCAGTTGGAGGTGTGAGCTTTGCTTTCCATTCATTGTCCCTTTCTGTCACCACCTCACAGACCGTGGCTAGTGAGAGTCAAGATCACTGAGACTGTTATAAGTAGGAGACCCTTTCATTATACACTGAACTCTTTGCTGATGTAAGAAAAAGAGCATTTCTGTATACACCTAGATGACTGGTTATAATTTAATAACCAAACAGTGGGTACTCTACTGACCTCAAGCCAAATTGTTGGTCTTATTGACTTTCTACACTAAAATTTTAAAACAAAGCAACAAAGTCAGGTGTCTGATTTCATGCACACCCAGCCCTGTGCTGGAACAAGTTTAGTTAGCTCAGTGTCTTGTGTTCTTAATCCCACTGATTCTCCTGTGAGCTCATGGTAGCAGCATAGAGATACCAAAGAATTCCGGTAACTTGGAGGTCACTTTTTATACACTATTTTGAAAAGATTGTGAAAAACCCCTATAGCTTAAAGGTAAATCATTTAACCTTGTGGAAAGTATAGTTAAAAATCTATGGCTAAAAGTATACATCTTGGGCCAGGGATATAGCTCAGCAGCACAGTGCCTGCCTGTCCAGTGCGAGGTCCTGAGTTCAATTCCTGATACCAAAAAAAAAAAAAAAAAAAGTACATCTCTTGATGTCAAACTTTAATGTGGTATTACTAAATGTGGCACTACTTAGACACATAAGCAACTTAGCTTAAATCCCACATTTGTTGCCCTGTAGTTAAGTTCACGATTCTCTCTTGGCCTGGAAAACCAACAAAACCAACACTAGTTCTATGAAGCTAAATGTATTTCAAACTCTATTCTCAGCAAATGACCTTATTTTGATTAATCTGTAGTACTCCGCCAAATAATAGTGCTGACCTGTTGGTTAATAACCACTGACTCTGTCCCCAAATTTAAATGCGCCCCTTGGCAGTAGCAAACTTACTCTAAATCGTCTGGATATAATTAAGAAGTTTAAATCTACACAGCAAGGCAATCTCTTGTTTGCCTTCTCTTTGTTTGTCTTAACTCTAAGGTCAACACTGTTGCTGCTTCGCCCGAAATAGGTAGTAAATGGTGGTATGATCTTTGGCATATCCAGGCATGTATCATTTGATAAAGAGAGACTTCCTTCTTTATCTCTGTTTATTCACATGCTGAACACCAAGATTGTAACTGTATTTAGGTAGAGTCACCTCCAGTTCATTTATCACATATAATACCACTTGATGAAGGCTTCAAAGTTTACTTCAAGATTGTGTGAAGTAGATAAAAGGATTCATTTCACAAGTGAGGAATACAGAGTGGACCTCAGGCTTTTTAAAGACTGTTTAAGGATAGACAAGCAGTCTCTGAACAGCCCCTCCTGAATAGGCTAGCAGGCAGCCTCTACCTGACAAGTTGTCACGGCCATGACATCTCTACCACTGTTGTGCATCAGTCCTGGAGGACCAGTGGCTCTCACTGCCTGCAGCTCCTCAGGCAGGACCTGGAGTCTCCCTGGCCCGCTGCAGAGGTGGGGTCAGCAGTAGCTCCTAGTCCAAGCAAATCTGGACTTAGTCCCATTTCCAGATTCTCAGGATTCTTCTCCTGTGAGTTTCAAATAAAGCCATGACATTCCATTCCTTGCTTCAAAGCTCTAATTGTTTTTAATCTCTGTTCACAATTCATTGTATTTTTTATTTTATGCAAAAAAGGTAAATCAAAATTTCATAACACAATACAATAGAAGAATAACAATAACAAGACAATAGAAGAATAGCAATAGTTAATACATTGCTTATTGTTATCTTTAAAGTAGTTACTCAGAGTACAAGATATGGGCATAAAAAATTCTCTAATCAATGTTAGCACGAACCTTCCTTTTTTACGAACTAAGAGACACTAATAGTATAACTAACTTGCAGTTTCTTTCTTTATCCTTTCTATCTTTCTCCTTTCCCCCATCCTAGTTTCTTTTTCCTTTTTAACTATTTATTCCCATTTTACAATATCTGCTGAACATTTTAGACATTATTTATTGTTTTGGTTTCTCACACCAGGGAGACAATATAATGTTTACACATGTGAGGAATACAGAGTGGACCTGTATTTTACTAATGAGTATTGTCTTGGTTATATCCATTTACCTATAAAAGTCTTGAGTTTATTCTTCTTTATGGCTGAGTAGTACTCTGCTGTATAAAAATACCACATCTTTTTTATCCACTCCTTGGCTGATGGGCATTTGGGTTGTTTCCAAGATTTAGCTATTACAAATCATGCTGCTATAAACATGGGTGTACATATATCACTGTGGTGTGTTTTTAATTCTACTAGGAAGGTACCCAGAAGGGGAATAGCTGGGTTGAATGAGTCCTCCAATCCTAGTTTTTTGAGGAATCTCCACACTGATTTCCACAGTGGTTGTAGCAGTCTGCACTCCCACCAACAGTGGAGAAGAGTTCCTTTTCCCACACAGTCCCTCCAGCATTTGTTATTGGTTGATTTCTTGATGATAGTCGTTCTTTCTGGAGTGAGATGGAATCTCAGTGTTGCTTTAATTTGCATCTCTCAAATGACCGACAGACACAATTCATTTTAAAGACCATGGTTTTATCCATTGAGTTCATGGGATAAAGTAGCTTTGTTCCAATTCATTCTGCGAGCTCCTGACAATGAACGTTAGGAGAACAGGGTCCATATTGTGTTTACTACCTAGTCTCCCCAGCAGCTATCACATAGAAGATAGTCGATGAATATTTTTAAGTGAATGAATGAGGACAAATATTGACTGACTCTGGTATGATGCTACTGTATTTTCAATGTGGTACATCTTCAAGTGGGACCAGTTTTAAGTTTCTTTGATGAGAAGAGAGACTTCCTGCTTGAAATCCTCCCTAGATCAGGTATCTTTTGAACAGCACCATACCCCTTCCTTTAACCACATTAAGCACCCCCTCTACCAATAGGGTATTGTGGCTTCAATACCTCGGGCCTACCTGATAACCAGAGTCTTGATAGAATACGTGTCTATGGATGTGAGAGCGACCTGCTGTGACATCATCACCGCTTTGATTGCCAGGGTTGATTTGGTCGATCTGGCTGGCTCAGCAGGTGTCCTTTTCCACCCTCACTGTGCCTTGGCATCCCGCCCAAGGCCGTGCACTTGGTTGAAGAGGACGACCTTCCCCGATACAGGAGCCCCGTTTCCTCAGTCAGAGGTATAAGAGTAGCTGCACTCTCCGCCTACAACCTGTGCACAAGCTCCGGAGAATGTGTCTACAGAACACATTGCCTCAATCCGAGGAGCATCTGAACTGATGACACAGGCGGAGGGGACTAATCTGCTTGTTTTTCTCATCAGCATCTAAGTTTAAGCATATCTAGCACCTCTGGGCAGATGTCACTTGATAAAGACGGGCTTCTTTCTTTCTTGTTAAATTTTCTTTCAGCTGAGAATTAGGGAACTTCACATTTCTCATTTTCTCTCTCCTAAACATGGTGCCCAGATTTATGGCACATGACCAACTAGCTCCTTTACCAGAAGCGAAATGGAAAAAGTCGCTCTACAGCAGCAGCATTCAGCCATCTCACAAGCACTTAGCAAATCGAAAGCTGCACGTAACAGTGCTCTTGAGTTTCTTTCCAGGTTGCTAAATTTGGAAAAGTGGACTTAATATGAAATACAGGACACAATTACAGAGAATTTATTCTGTTCATTTATTCATTTTGGGCAAGGTTTTAGTCCCTACCTCAGCTTTTATAGAGACCAAAACTCTTTTTTACTTTGTAAGCAATACTAAAGAAAATGAGCTTTTCACTTCCTACATATATCTCATGGCTCTTGTTTTATATAATAACTTTTATTGCATTTTTATTATTGATATAATGTTTATTGTTTAAAAATAGAAACCACATATCAGCAATAGGAAGAAAATAAAAATCATATAATTCCACCACACAAAGATAACTACTGTTAACATTTACTATGTATCTACTATCATCCTTTTAATATGCCTTTATAATTCTTTTCATAAAATTATATGGTACTGTTCACACTGTTTTTTTAAATCCTAAAATATATATTATGGGCATCCTATGTCACCAAATACTGTTCCATGATTTTTATGGTTGTATATATTTCATTATGTGGATATAATTCACTCACTTTAATATTATTCTTGTTGATAGATTGAAAAAGTCCTTCAGCAGGGAGAGATTACAGACTGTGCAGAACCCTACATAGTTATCAAAGAAAGTGACGGTGGAAAGGTATGACAACTTGAGTATTGCTAAGTGGTGACAAGCAGATATTCTCAGAAATGTTTCACATATAGTTAATGGGGGTTAGACTACAGTATGTCTCCATAAAACAGTATTAAGTTGCATCTAAGCAAAAGAAGAAAGACTAGTTATTGGTGATAATCTTTTAAAGAAATAAATCATTGCATTCATTAATGATGATATGCACCAGTGTCTGAGTACAAAATTTGGCTAGGACAAAGCCATGTCTTGTTGTCTTTGTTCTAGGACCTGAAACAGCAATTAGGAAGTCTGCAGAGATCCCATGAAACCACACAAGGGCAGTGTGCCTTCCTAGCAGCATGGGACATTGTCCTTCCTAGGATTAACATCATAATGGACATCATAAATTAATAGCATATCATAAGTCCTAAGCCATGAAAAGGACATCTTTTCTCAACACCAATCTGCAAAGTTTCCCAGTGTGGTTTTTAAAACATAACCTTTCTGGCATAAGACTTTCCTAATTAGCCTCATAAACTTCAAATAAAATTGATGGAACTCAAGACTTCAGTAAAATCTAAATCTGAACTTCGAACACCTTGAAAGTTATTAGGAGTCTCTGTAATTTTTGTTTTGTTTTGTTTCTTATTGTTGTTTGTTGGTTTGTTTTGGTTTAGTTTGGTTTTGGATTTGTTTGTTTGGACTTTTCCAAAGCAACTTTGTTAAACACATTCTCTTGGAAACTTGGTGGATGGTGTGTTAAACTTTTCATCCCAGGTTTCTCACATGAGAATCCAAGTCATGTATGTAACTGCAAGAAGCACTTGTAGATTAGCTGGTATAAAAGCCTTGAACATTTCTTCTTTTTTTAAGCAAAGTGTTCACTTTGCTTGTAGCATTTTGTTAAAACTCTCCTTTTGTAATGTTTATTCCCTTACTATCTAGGATTTCTGGAACAAGTTGAGCCATTTTTCTGCTGATTCACTCTTTAATCAGTAGAGTTGAGGATTTAGAGATGACCGTTAGACCCATATCAGATACGGTTGACTTGGTGTGAATGTCGTATTTCTTGTTTCAGCTCATCTCTTTCCATTTTTCCTCTAGAGTAAAGAAAAAATTGAAAAACTAAAACTTCAGGCTGAATCCTTCTGCCAGCGCTTGGGGAAATATCGGATGCCCTTTGCCTGGGCTCCCATTAGCTTAGCAAGCTTCCTCAGTGTCTCCACCCTTGACAAGGAGGTAACTGATATGGAGCCCACAATTGGTAAGATATTCATCAGCAGGGTGCGGGGTGTGTGTGTGCTCCCCAATGTACAAGCCCTGAGGTTAACTGCTTGGTAGCAGGGGCTCAGGAGTATAGGAAGGGCTGGGGATGACAGAGAGGAAGGAGATAAACAGAATGACTGCTTGCAGGTTTGTTTACACAGTGACTCCCCAAACAATCACCGTGAACATTTATGGAACTTAGATATTGATACAGGGGAAAGAAACTCCCAACCTACTAGATGTCTGGTATGAGTTCATGTTCTCTAAAATTGAAGAATGAATTTAGGAGCAACTAAAGTTAAGAGCAGAATATATTTATTGAGAGAAAGAAAGCTTCTGTCTGAGAAAGAGACAGAAAGGGTCCCGAGTGGGTTGCCAAAGGCTCTGTCTTTTCTGGGGACTTTTATAGAGCTAAACCACAAAGTAAGGCAAGCCTAAGGTGGGGAAAAATGGGCACTCGCAAGGTGGGCATGAGGTGGGACAGAACTATAGTCTACCAATAAGATTATAATTGCTCAGGTAAAATGGATTAAATCAGGGACAAATGGGGAAGTGAGTCATGCAGCAAGTGAGCAGGCAGGCACGAATATAGAGCAAGGCCTTTGCCTGTAAGGTTTGGGTTAGTGGCTCCTTCTAGCTTCCTCAGAGTGATAGAGACCTATTTAGAATTTCAGTCCCTGATGTTTATCCTTAGGATATGGGTGTATTTGTTTGATCTTTTATCTTGAGGCCTGGCCCACAGTGGGAGGTGTCCATCTCACACATGGTCGCAAAGTATCTGGTCTTCTGCACTGGCTCCTTTGAGGGCCTAACCCTGTCTGACTGCGTATAATATTTCTAACTAACTCAGCTGCCTGTAACAATGTGATCTTAAAATAAGAACTTTGCATGGAATTTTGTAGCTGTTTTAATGCTTCAGAAAGTTCTTTTTCAGTAGCTGCCTTTTCTCAAATAATAAAGGTCTTGAAAATAACAAAAAAATGTGGTAACTATCTATAGTTGGTTAAGCAACGCTACCATGTTTGGCTCTTAAACATAAGAACAACCCAGACACAAAGGATTTGAGAAGCAAAACTTAGATTTTCCAGCAAAATTTTCAGTCTCTTAAAGTCTGTTTTGCCAAGCACCATGAAAAAGTGGGTGCCAGAAGAATGTGTGGTTATTGCTCCAATTTATTTTGCATGTTTGCTCTTTTCCATCACCTCTCTCCTTGGTCTGAACCATGAATTTTCTGCAGAGCAGGTGTGGAACAGTGCAGGTGTTTCAGAGTTTTTAAGTAGGCCCCCCCACCTTAACACCCACGGCAGAATTTCTGTTTTGCTAAATGCCATTGCATTCAGCAAATATTTTAAGTCTACCTTCACATTTCTCATGTGTTCCTTACCTCGGCCACTTGTGAACTGTTTTTCACAGGGAGGAAGGAGGGGTATCTGTTAGTGCTGCTGTTCTTCTGAGTTTACAGGGTAATTACCAGTCAGAACTCCTGGATCATTTCCGCTTTGTCAATAACAAACTCCACATTACTACTTTTTTGACCTTCACATCACAATTTTTGTAATGCCAACTTCTCTGTATAGTCAACTTTATCTGAAAATGTTCTGTGTGGAGTTTAGACTGCACCCTAAGCTGGGTAATTCAGGTATACAGTTTGCTGAGACCTCTGTAATCTTGAGGTCAAAGGTGAATTAAGCTGACCACAGAGTCTGAACCCTACAGGGTATCCAGAGGTGCAGTATATTATGCTGAGCCAGTACGGAAAGTTTAGGTAGGTCATGGTTGCTAAGAGTTTCAATGCAGCACCAGAGTAGGAATTAAGCTTAAGCAAATATTCAAAAGTAAGAGTTGGAACTGTTAGAGTTCTCAGCAATTTGACTATTCACCTCAGAAGCCCTGAGATTTTCATTAGAAAAGCCATGAGATCACCATCTGAAGCCTCAGAAGGGACCAGAAACAGCTATGCAGAGTCCGAGTCTTGGCCCTGTCCCATTCCCATTACGGGGTCAACTGTGGTGGAAACTGAGTTCTGTGTCCTGGTCCACACGCAAGAGCAGAGGCAAGCCAGGTCCACAGCGCACATAAGCCGACCCTCGCATGCTTGTGTCATGGTCACAAGTGCCTTCAGGGGTACTGAGTGCGTACCTCTGCCAGTGGAATGCCAATGTGAAAATAAGCAAAAGCAAACACTGTGCTGGCTAAGGAAAACTTATCAGGAGAGCCTCTTCTGCTGTACTTGTGGACTCTTGCTGGATGGCACCTGGCCTGTCCTGATCTCCATGGGGAAGCCTGGCCTCTCTACTCGGGTCCCAGTAGGACTAAGAAAGAGCCCATGGGGGAAACATTGCATTCAAAACAAGGATGGCTGTGTTTAGCATCTTTAAACATACTTTAAATACGGCAATGTTAGTAACTGCTGTGTATTCAGACAGAAAGGTGCACTTTAGAATGACGGTTGTTTCCCTTAAGGGAGAAACTCTGGGGGTGAGCGAAGGAGTCTATCCCAGTCCAGAAGGCTCTCTGAACGAACTCTGTCCTTGGAGGAAAACGGGCTTGGATCCAACTTTAAAACCACCAGCGTGACCATTAACAGCTTTTACAAGCAGGTAGGTGTGTTTATATGTTACAGGAGGTCTGGATGTGTCCCCGTGTTGGCATGGGTGTTGGGGCCCAAGGCAGGAATAGTGAGGGATTAGGAGATTAAGTTAGGAAACCTCACCAAACCTCATTTTTGGTATCTACGAAACAAGGATGCTGGCTCACTTCATGTTGAGGAAGAATTCCAAGCCATGAGGCACATGACCCCCTCAGGGTGCTAGGATGCATAAGGGCTTAGTGAGTGCTAACTGTGTGCATAGGGAGACTGATTTGTCCCCATTAGTACCAACTGTCCTGCCTGAACCTGTATTGCTCAATTCATTTATGAGTGGCGAGATACTGTCTGGCCAGGTCCCCTCACCTTCTGCCCACTCTTCTCCGTGCAGGCTTCCCGGGTCTCCTGCTTGATCAGAGAGGGTGACCCTTCCAGATGGAGCTCTCACAAGTTTAAATTTTTAAACTTTCTAGAGTTTTCAAATGCATAAAGACGGAGTGTACATTGGGGGTTACCAGGGCCTGGGGGGCAGGGGGATCAAGGGATGTAGAGGTTGAGAAGGTTTTTTACAAGATGAAAAAGTTCTGGAGATTAGTTACACAGCAGTGTGAATGTACTCACACTGTACCCCTAGAGATAGGTAAGATGGTGACTTCTGTGCTTCTTATGTTTTTTGGAAAATTTTTCCATATTTCAAGCAATCTTCAGGGGGCATTAAAACAACCACCTGAAGTGAAACGCAGGCAGGACTGTGCACCATGCCACGTGATAGACGCAGAAAGCAACAGGAAGGCTTTCTATTTGGAACATTCTCCTTCATTGTATTACCATGGGGGATAAAATCTGTGACTCAACTAAACCTGAGGGTTTTCCCTGCTTGAAGAAGAAAGTAAACCTATTCTGGGTTGTTCCAAGGAGTATCCTCCTCGGTGGGTTGAAGTTACAGGGCAGAAGCATACGGCCCCAAGTCCCGAGAGTCACCAAGCTCCTTTGGGCTGCAGCAGAGGCCCCATCCCCAGCAGGGCTGGTGACGAGCTGGATGAGAAGGACATTTGACAGCATTTGAGCTAAATACTTCGCAGTTGCCTGTAATCCTAATTTCTACGAAAGACTTGTTAGGATAAAACTTAAATATCTCTCCAGAGACCCTTGGTTCCGAGTTCAGGAATTAACGGAGCATCTGCAGTAACCCTGATTGTTCTCTTGGCAGGAGGGCGATCGCCTTAGTGATGAAGACTTATTCAAGTTTTTAGCTGATTACAAGAGATCTTCATCCTTACAGCGAAGAGTCAAGGCAATCCCAGGTGTGGAGAGCTTGTCTTTGTCCTCTTGAGTTGTGCCCCAGTCATTTGTGATTGGATGCATTCTTTGTCTTATGCTACAATAGCAATGTGGAAGTTGGAATGAAAGGTTATGAATCTGAATTGGTTTGCATTTTTGGCAAATCTGGTTTTTTTTTTTTTCTATTTTTCTTAAAGGATTGATTCTATAAATACTGAACTTCAGATCTAGTTTCTCTGATTGCTATTGAACAGAATGGCCTCTTTTAGCCCATAAAATATTCTGTGGAACCCTGAGTATAAGAGAAAAGTGAATGATCTGAGGAGAAACCAGAGTGTGTGATATGCTTTGGTAGAGGGTAAAGACATTTTTTCTATTCTCAGCAAAGTTACAGATAAGGACTTCTCTAGCATCCTTGGGTGCTAGGGAACTCAGTTTGAAAATCACCACATTTTACTTCTAGCAATGCAGTGAAGTTATTACCTATGTATAACAATGTAGTAATTCTAGAAGGAACTATAAAGATCCTTTGACCTACTTCTGCTAGTTTTTCAAACTATGGGAAATGAGTGAAGAACTCCAAACCCCTTATACTTTCACAGTTGATCCTTATTTGTATAAAAGCAGCACAATATGGCGATCTTTCTAGATTCCTTCCTAACGTGATAAATTCTTTACCAAAACTGTCCGGTGTGCCCCCTTCAGGCTTGCTGAGAATAGAGGTCTCTCCGGCTCCAGAGGTAATCAACGGCTGTCTGACTCCTGAAATGTTGCCTGTGATGCCATTTCCTGAAAACCGGACACGTCCACACAAAGAAATTTTAGAATTTCCAATCCGAGAAGTTTATGTCCCTCATACTGTGTACAGGTAAGAAACACAGGCTCCAGGGAAACCATTCACAATTCCAAATTTTGTTAGGATGTCTTCCTTGTCCTCCAACCTTACTGCTCCTTAAGTTTTGGGGGAAATGAAATATGATATTTACATGGCTCTGGATAATTGCTAGATCTTTTTGTAAGGGTTTATCTCATTTTTTTAACAAGAAAGTGTATCTGCAATCATAAGTGTAATTTAGGA
The DNA here is from genome assembly GCA_004363535.1 of Dasyprocta punctata. Lineage (NCBI taxonomy): Eukaryota > Metazoa > Chordata > Mammalia > Rodentia > Dasyproctidae > Dasyprocta > Dasyprocta punctata. Next base: position 3,382 of record RJWM01001289.1, on the reverse strand, counting down.
TGATGGTGGACATATTGTCTTCAGAAATGGAACAACTTTACTAGTCATCACCTTGGTTTTCTTCTGTACAGAAGGACATATAAGGCAATGAGAAGCATGACTAAACCATGCTAGGTGGCGGAAAGACTAGTTACCAGGCCAAGGCGAGCTCTGTTCAAGAGAGTTTACAGTAGTGACAGAAGTGTGCTCTGCAGGCCACTGGCCTTTCAGCGTTTGGCAGGTCAGCCGTGGAAGTGCGGCCAGTGCGATGGAGGAGATAAAATGTAATCTAACTAGTTTGAGTTAATTTAAACTTAAGTAGCAGCTTGTGGTCAGTCCCGCCCATAGCGGAGGGCAAGGAGGTAGTTACGGAAGGCCTGGAAAGCTAGGCTGCTGTCGCTTCCAGGGGTCACCTGTGAGCCACACGAGGACTCGTCCACGTGCATCTGCCCACAGCACGGCCGCTCATGTACGTGTACTGTTTATTTTGGGAAGATTGTTTTGAAATGCAGTAAAGAATGCTATATCGAGCATCCAGAAATGACATTTTGTTGTCTTTATAATTTTACATAAAACATCAAATCAAATCATAAGGATTAAATTAAGCCTTCTTTATCTCCAGAGTTCTACCTTGCTCCTAATCATCCCTGCTGTCAAGAACATATGTGTCCTATTTCCTGTGGTCTTACATACATGTGTATGTTGTCTATAAATACATGTATTCATGTGAAAATAGTAGTATTTTTATATTCATTTAAAATTTATACAGTGGCCTTACATCCCATGTGCTGAGTACCTTGGTTTTTCATGCAACAGTATTTTTTAGTTTTTCCTTTTTTCAAGTATTACTGTGTAGTGATGAATTTTACTGACTCAATACTGCACTGTATTTAGTTTCTCCTTTTTAGATTGTCATAAATTTAACCAAGTAGGACTCCTTAACAGCTTGTATTTTAGAAATGTCAATACTGATTTATATAGCGCTACAGCCCTCCTTTTGCCTGCTGTATAGTATTCCTTCGTGTGATGAGGACATTTTTATTTATCCATTCCACTATTTGTAGATTTGTGTGTTTGTTCCAGTTTTGGGCGGATACCATGATAGATCTTGTTCTTGTGCATGTCTGAAAGTTTCCCTAAGGAATATGACCGAAGGTAAAATTACTGAGTCAGGAGTGATATGCATTTTCAGTTTTAGTTATAATGCTGGATTTTTTTTCCCCAAAAATGGTACCAGTTTGCTATCTTGCCAGCAATGTAAGAATAGCCCCATTTCCCCAATTTTTTATCTGCACTTTGCAGCCTGCCATATGTGGGACTGAAACACAAAGAACTTCGGAGCTCACCTAACCCAAACTCCCCCACCCCAAATTCCCAAGGCTGAGACCCAGAGAGAATAGGTAAATGGTTCAGTGAGATAAAAACACTACCATGAGTCATCCATGAGTCATATAACACTGCTGTTAGGACCCGAGCCTGTCCCTCTGTGTGTGGGGGACACTCGTGCTCTCCCCACTTGTCCTTCCTGACTTTATTCCCCATCCTCATTCCTTAGATACCAGCCCAGCCCCTAGCTTCCTTCCTAGATAAGACAGGCATTCCCAGGTTACAGTCATCTCAGTTCCCGGCCCCTAGAGGCAGAGTAAGGCATGAAATGTTTGCTTAAAGACACTGTGCTTGTATCTTTTTAGAAACCTTATCCTGTAATTGGAAAAAAAGTGCTTGTGGCATTGGAATAAACTCACACCAAATGAATTCTGTAGTTACTTAGCTTCCCCTGCATCTCATCGCCCTGGGAGTATTTATAACTCTCTCCCTCCTGGCCGCAGACATTATCCCTTAATTACATCACAGCGGGATCTGGAATGCTTTAGTGCACTGAGCGAGCCGAACCTCAGGCGGGCAGAGGCGGGCAAGTCCAGACTGAGAACTCCACCTGGACCGTCTCGGCCCTGCGGGAAGGCCCGGCTCCCTGCCTAGGCCAGCTCTTTACCTTGGGAACGGCAGGCAGTGCCTCCCTCCCTTTGGTGCGAGCACCTTTCCTTCACTCCCTGGCTGCCATGTTTTATAACCTGTGTAAGGAAAGAGAGATATACTGAACTTGGTTCGGAATCTGACGTTGTGAAAATTGCAAGGTGTTTTGGGGAGCATCTCATCGAAACCTCTTATGCTGCTGTCAAAGTTTTGACGTTTCTTCTCCGGGCCTCACCTGCTTTATAGTGGTTAGTTAGGTTGTCCTGACTAGAAGCCAGGACTAGACTACCACTCTCCTTCCCTGTCTCCAGTCCTGTGTACCAAGTGGAAATGGAAGGATCGAATCAGATTGGTAACTTGACAACTTTAAATTTGCCAGGGGTGACCTTGCCTTCCCATTTCTGTTAGTTTCCCTTCGTTTTATTCCTTGCCATCTCCCCAGACCTCAAAAAGCCTGCAGCCTCTTGGCTTTTCTATTCTCCACTCCGTGGAAGTCTCCTCTAAGCCAAGGTCTCTACATTCGTTCTATGGCGTCAGGGACCGACATGGCCTGAAGTCTCCTCTCCTCTGAGAGCATCGAGTCAGCGTGACTCACGTCAGCTACGGGTTTGGCTTGCAGGGTAAGCGTCACTGTTTCCACGCCACTCTTCCGGGCTGCAGGCGTGGAAACCCACGGGAGTCAGATGCTTGCAAATGAATCTTGAGAGCACGTCCGTTTAGGGACGATTCACGTTCTGGGTAAGATCCACCTCCTGAATGTGACGTGGCTTGCCTCATACAAGGTTGCTGTACCTGGAGCTTATGGAGGATACATCTCCTGAGCCGACTAACCCTGAATCCCTCCATTGACAAGCCCAGGATTTCATGGCCAGTTAGTATCCTTTTACCAGGCCGTGGGTGAAGAGAACCATCACGTAGGTTCAGTGGCAGATGTTGCCTGGCCTTGATGTGTTGCCCAGAGTCACACACCGCAGGATCTAATGTCAGTGGGGTTTCAGTTTAACACCCTGCAAGTAGAACTCTAGTTCCCCCTACCTGTTAGTGTGGTTTCTGCCACAGGCTTGAGGAGAGTGGCATGGGAGCGCCTGAAATTGCTTCTGTGTCCTCAGCCTCACCATCCTGCCACCTCTTGAGGTGTCTCCTTTCTTTACCCTGCCCCTTCCAGTGTCCCCAGGCAGGGCCCCCATGTTGTACTACAAGGGCTGCTAGGAAGGTGCAGCCCATGCGAGCACTGCCCCTGGCGCCTCAGCCTTCTTCAGGCTGCTCCGGGGAGAGGCCTAGGAGAGAGCCACAGAGCACTGAGCATTCACCAGACGGACACCTGCCCTGACCTGGGATGCCAGCCTCTGGAGCAGAAAGCACTAATCCCAGCAAGACTCAGTCTCCCCAGCCTGGGACTCTGGCCCTCTGTGGGGCCCCATGCAACTTC